>JZKD02S1712204.1:90150-104521 GCA_000966675.3 Picea glauca | reverse complement strand
CTAATTCCAAACATGGCCACCAAGGCACTAACCCAAAACCATTATTCTAAGCCACCCAAATATCCCAATGCACTTAACCCATACAATTGACCAATGTAGCTAATTGATACACTTAACTCACATAATTGACCAATGTATCTAATTGATGCACTTAACCCACACACTTAATTTTTTGCTCCATCAATGAACTTCTCCACGATAGAAAGAAAACCCACTTCATTGCATTAACATTCCATGTTTCTAACAAACCCATTTTCCATAATATTATATTTGGGTACTAGTAAGGCTTAGAATAATTCAAAAGCATACATAGATAATACAAATGGAGGTCACGACTAGGGAAGAGGGAACACATTCCCTTAAACCCTACCTCCCTATCATCTTAACAATTGACCCCACCATTACATACTTAGCACCTTAGGACCTCCATCTCAGATACTGACATGTGGTTGAAGCATGTGTAAGTTCTTGAAAGAAAACACATAGTACTATCCTAAAGGCATAATTCCACCATTATTAATTGTGATAGGAGGTGATTTGGTGCTTTAGCACCATCAATAACATCTAGGCCCACCCATAGTAGGTCATAGGAAGGACTTTCTCTACATGCATCGTCAATTCACCAGAACTCCTATGGGGTCCATGAGTCATTAAACCCCCTAACTTCCATCACCCAAACCCTTAGTCAACTAAAACCTCTAACTTCCAACACCAATATTCATCCTCATATTATCCATAAGGGAATAGCAAACCACTAACCCCTCTAATATCTTTCACACCTAATCCCTATAGCTCAATCCCATAATATTTATAACCCTTGAACATTATATCATGTGTAATTTAATTGTCATTTTCTATCAAGCAAGTACCCTAACCCTTGTCCCCAATAACCCTTAATCCCTAAATTATATAACTACTAACCCTTAATGTAATCTCTAACCTCGAACTCTTATAACCCCTTATCCCTAGCACATGCAGTAATTGATATGATCCATAACCATTATAAGTTGTGTCACATGTTTCATCCTTAACCTCTATAAAAAAAATCCCTAACCTTTACATTCCATAAAAATTATAAGGATTATCAACTAATAAATATATACACTAATGTATGGAACCCTAAAGCCATAACCTCTATAACCCTTAACCCTTTTCATCCCTAATGTTTAACCTGTATCCCTTATAATCTGTAACCCCTGTAACTATAATTTTTAAGACTATTACGTACAACCACTATTACNTTATATTATATTCCAACCTCCATAGGTGAGGTGTCATTGTTCGTGGTTTTAAACCAGTCTCTTCTTTCCCATTGAAAATATGTTTTTCAGTAGTACAATACCTATGGTTCTTAAGAAGAAGGTGTCTATACTCATCAAACACCATCTCTCCTAATCTTTTTGAATGATGATACTTCATCTTAGGGCCACAAACTAGACATGCAAATTTACCCTTTGTTTGAAGACCTACAACAAATGGATTAATGTCAATTATACGATCAGATTATTTAAAAATTAAACATGCACCATGATAACATTAAAATATTATATAGTATTAAAGATAAATATTAGAATGCTAAATACCACAAAAATGTGTTAGTCCAGGGGCATTGTGATTTGTCCATAAAAGTATTCCACGAAATTTAAATTTCTTCTCCATAGAATACAGAGGGTTCCCAAAATGACTAAGCAGATGCTCTTACCTTGTTTATGTGGAATCCCAATGGTAGTGGTCTGCCCAAAACATTTTTGTTCCAGAACGAGTCAACAACTTAAGCACTGAACAATTACAAAGAAGGTTGATAACTCGACCATAATCGCAGGAAACACACATAGTTAATATCAAAATAAAATAATGAAGGTGGTAGTCTCTAGCACCCATCTACTAGTCTAATGACTCTTAGTGAAAATCCGTAAGCTCAGTACCGTAGCTAGGGCAAGATGGAAAGATTTCAGAGGGACACATTAAACTCATGATAGTCCCGAGAGGGTGTTTCAGAATGCCTTAAACGCTCTAGCAAAAGAGTCATTACACCTTCTCGACTGTATCCAAAGTTAATCCCGCCTCAATCCACGGAAAAATCGAATTGGTAGACAATTCGGATTACTCGTTCTAGTTTGGTTAGGGTTTCGATGTACTCATTGAATTTCGTTAAGAAAAAGGAAGCCTCATATCAAGAGTTAGTTCGTATGGGAATGATATGTTGGACAACTGAGAGGGGGGGTGAATCAGTTGTTACCATGCTTAAACAATAATGCTTATTTTAAACTCTTCAGAAAGTACTCAATGACAATCACAATAATGCAGGGAAATAAGTAATAACACTTTCAACATCAGTCACACATATGAGATACACAGAGACAAATATTTCCTGAGGAAACCCATAGAGGGTAAANTAAATTCAATGATTAAAATAAACATTCAAAACATTACATGATCTACGATACATTATGAAATTGAGTACCTTGACGATTTATATTATATTCCAACCTCCATAGGTGAGGTGTCATTGTTCGTGGTTTTAAACCAGTCTCTTCTTTCCCATTGAAAAGATGTTTTTCAGTAGTACAATAGGTCTATGGTTCTTAAGAATAAGGTGTCTATACTCATCAAACACCATCTCTCCTAATCTTTTTGAATGATGATACTTCATCTTAGGGCCACAAACTAAACATGCAAATTTACCCTTTGTTTGAAGACCTACAACAAATGGATTAATGTCAATTATACGATCAGATTATTTAAAAATTAAACATGCACCATGATAACATTAAAATATTATATAGTATTAAAGATAAATATTAGAATGCTAAATACCACAAAAATGTGTTAGTCCAGGGGCATTGTGATTTGTCCATAAAAGTATTCCACGGAATTTAAATTTCTTCTCCATAGAATACAGAGGGTTCCCAAAATGACTAACCAGATGCTCTTACCTTGTTTATGCGGAATCCCAATGGTAGTGGTCCGCCCAAAACATTTTTGTTCCAGAACGAGTCAACAACTTAAGCACTGAACAATTACAAAGAAGGTTGATAACTCGACCATAATCGCAGGAAACACACATAGTTAATATCAAAAGAAAATAATGAAGGTGGTAGTCTCTAGCACCCATCTACTAGTCTAATGACTCTTAGTGACAATCCGTAAGCTTAGTACCGTAGCTAGGGCAAGATGGAAAGATTTCAGAGGGACACATTAAACTTGTGATAGTCCCGAGAGGGTGTTTCAGAATGCCTTAAACGCTCTGGCAAAAGAGTCATTACACCTTCTCGACTGTATCCAAAGTTAATCCCGCCTCAATCCACGGAAAAATCGAATTGGTAGACAATTCAGATTACTCGTTCTAGTTTGGTTAGGGTTTCGATGTACTCATTGAATTTCATTAAGAAAAAGGAAGCCTCATATCAAGAGTTAGTTCGTATGGGAATGATATGTTGGGCAACTGAGAGGGGGGGTGAATCAGTTGTTACCATGCTTAAACAATAATGCTTATTTTAAACTCTTCAGAAAGTACTCAATGACAATCACAATAATGCAGGGAAATAAGTAATAACACTTTCAACATCAGTCACACATATGAGATACACAGAGACAAATATTTCCTGAGGAAACCCATAGAGGGTAAATACCTCTTCTTCTTTATATGATAAGTAATCTTTACATTCTTTACATTATCATACATATGAGCACCAACTCATAATGAGGCTGCAACCTCTGTTTTGCAAGCTGCTACTTGCTGAGAGCACCAACTCTCTGNTTTCTCTAGCACCAACTAGAAGGAAGCACCAACTCCCTGGTTTCTCTAGCACCCACTAGAAGGAAGCACCCATTCCCTAAGTGTTCCAGCACCAACTGGATGAAAGCACCAACTTTCAGTCACACAGGCACAAACCTGTATAACAAAGAACAACAATTCTCCCTTGCACCACCCTGCCACCCTGGTTTCTCTGGCTGCAACCAGATGGAAGCTACAACTCCCTTTGTTCAAGCACCCACTTGAACCTATGAGGACAATAGTCCTCCCTAGAACCTCCCTACCACCCTGAAATATAAATCTTTTCTATTATGACTTATTACAGTGATATAAAGTTATTCATTGGCTTACCGGTCTCATCATTGTTCTACTACATTGCGCTGCTCTGTTTGCATCAGTGTCTTATGCACCCTCCTTGCGCCTTCTGTTATTTTTCCTTTTTATGCTCTATGTGCCATGTCCCTTCAATGCACCATTCCCCTTCTGTGCATTTCTGCTGCTGTGCTCTGCCTCCTTCTTCACACCTCAATCACACTCAACAACAACAACACACATTTCTTCTTTGTTCAACATTCTTATAGTCTCTGTGCACCTTGTGCATGCAATCTGCTTCTTTCTCTTGTATCCTCTCACCAATCTGCTCCTCATTGGGGTGTTTTCTCCACTTCACTCTTCCACAACCATCCCATCTCCTGTGTGCCACGTTGTCCCTCTTTTTTCTACATCTCTTGCTCATTGCGAGTGCTCTGCCTGATCATCATGGTAACTCTTCAGCTTCTCTGGCGGTTTCACGCATGAATCCATCATCACTAGGTGTTATATCGAGATTCCTCAGCTTCTCTGGCAGTTTAGACTCTTCGTCTTCTCTGTCGTAGACGAGCTCATCCTCTGGCATAAACCATCATTTGTTTCTAGCAGTTACATTGTGAAGTGCAACAGTGGCCCTCCGATCTTGTTCAAATACATCTACACCGTTGAATTGACTTCATTGAATCTTGCTTTCATTTCGTCATTTCGCACTTCGACATTTCGAGATCCTGTTGTGTGGCATCTCGACTCTCCAAGTCGCAATCTTCGAAACTCCAAAAAAAGGATCTTGCCGCTTCAAGCTTTTCTCTACAGCTCTTCGACCATGTGACTACAAGAGGTGACCGAGCGCTTATCCATATAGTTCTCTCGCAATTTCGATTTTCGACACTTCGACGTTCCTATGGCGATGAGTTCTTGATGCTCCATGTCCCGGTATCCAAATCTCCGAAATGGAGCTTGGTTGCACTAACTCCGATCATTTCAGCATTTTGCATTTTGTCCTTTCCCGATTCTTGTGATGAAGAGTCTCGTCACTTGACTCTTCCAACTCCCGGTATCTGAAGCTCCGAAATGGAGTCGGATCAACGGTCCACACACTAGATGATTCGACGGTCCAGATCTCTTCGTGATTTTGCACATCGCGATTTCGACATTCTTGACATGAGAGTTCTTGACAACTCCACCTCCCAATCTGCAAAACTCCGAAATGGAGTCATCTTGACTTTTTGGCTTTTCGCACTTCACAACTTCGGTATTCCTGTCGTGAGAGTCCTTGACATCTCCAACTCCCGGTATCCGAACCTCCGGTATGGAGTCTTTGACATTTTGCGATTTCTCATTTNTTTCTCTAGCACCAACTAGAAGGAAGCACCAACTCCCTGGTTTCTCTAGCACCCACTAGAAGGAAGCACCCATTCCCTAAGTGTTCCAGCACCAACTGGATGAAAGCACCAACTTCCAGTCACACAGGCACAAACCTGTATAACAAAGAACAACAGTTCTCCCTTGCACCACCCTGCCACCCTGGTTTCTCTGGCTGCAACCAGATGGAAGCTACAACTCCCTTTGTTCAAGCACCCACTTGAACCTATGAGGACAATAGTCCTTCCTAGAACCTCCCTACCACCCTAAAATATAAATCTTTTCTATTATGACTTATTACAATGATATAAAGTTCTTCATTGGCTTACCGGTTTCATCATTGTTCTGCTACACTGCGCTGCTCTGTTTGCATCAGTGTCTTATGCACCCTCCTTGCGCCTTATGTTATTTTGCCTTTTATGCTCTCTGTGTCATGTCCCTTCAATGCACCATTCCCCTTCTGTGCATTTCTGCTACTGTGCTCTGCCTCCTTCTTCACACCTCAATCACACTCAACAACAACGACACACATTTCTTCTTTGTTCAACATTCTTATAGTCTCTGTGCACCTTGTGCATGCAATCTGCTTCTTGCTCTTGTATCCTCTCACCAATATGCTCCTCATTGGGGTGTTTTCTCCACTTCACTCTTCCACAACTATCCCATCTCCTGTGTGCCACGTTGTCCCTCTTTGTTCTACATCTCTTGCTCATTGCGAGTGCTCTGCCTGATCATCATGGTAACTCTTCAGCTTCTCTGGCGGTTTCACGCATGCATCCATCATCACTAGGTGTTATATCGAGATTCCTCAGCTTCTCTGGCAGTTTAGACTCTTCGTCTTCTCTGTCGTAGACGAGATCATCCTCTGGAATAAACCATCATTTGTTTCTAGCAGTTACATTGTGAAGTGCAACAGTGGCCCTCCGATCTTGTTCAAATACATCTACACCGTTGAATTGACTTCATTGAATCTTGCGTTCATTTCGTCATTTCGTACTTCGGCATTTCGAGATCCTGTTGTGTGGCATCTCGACTCTCCAAGTCGCAATCTTCGAAACTCCAAAAAAAGGATCTTGCCGCTTCAAGCTTTTCTCTACAGCTCTTCGACCATGTGACTACAAGAGGTGACCGAGCGCTTATCCATATAGTTCTCTCGCAATTTCGATTTTCGACACTTCGACGTTCCTATGGCGATGAGTTCTTGATGCTCCATGTCCCGGTATCCAAATCTCCGAAATGGAGCTTGGTTGCACTAACTCCGATCATTTCAGCATTTTGCATTTTGTCCTTTCCCGATTCTTGTGATGAAGAGTCTCGTCACTTGACTCTTCCAACTCCCGGTATCTGAAGCTCCGAAATGGAGTCGGATCAACGGTCCACACACTAGATGATTCGACGGTCCAGATCTCTTCGTGATTTTGCACATCGCGATTTCGACATTCTTGACATGAGAGTTCTTGACAACTCCACCTCCCAATCTGCAAAACTCCGAAATGGAGTCATCTTGACTTTTTGGCTTTTCGCACTTCACAACTTCGGTATTCCTGTCGTGAGAGTCCTTGACATCTCCAACTCCCGGTATCCGAACCTCCGGTATGGAGTCTTTGACATTTTGCGATTTCTCATTTTGTGAATTTGGGTTTCGTGACTTCGGGACTCCTGTAGTAAGAGGTCTTGACATCCCCCACTCCCAGTATCTGAAATCGTCCTCCTTCTTTCGGGATTTCGGCGTTTCGCATTTCGCGATTCCGGGACTCCTAATGATGAAGAGTCTTGACTCTTCCAACTCCCGGTACCCAAAATTATCCTCCTTCTTCCGGGATTTCGGCGTTTCTCATTTCATGATTTTGGGACTCCTGATGATGAAGAGTCTTGACTCTTCCAACTCCCGGTATCCGAAACTCCGAAATGGAGTTATTTCCCGGTATGCGAAATTCTTCATTTATGTGCCTATTTTGGGATTTCAGGATTCCAGATTTCGCAACTCTGGGACTCCTGTGTTGAAGAGTCTCAACTCTTGACTTCTCAATTTCTCGGTATCCGAAACTTCGAAATGGATTTTTACACTTATGATCTTTCCATGTAATTATCCCCGCGATATTGATCTTCCTTGCCTGCCTGTTTGTCATCAAATGAACAAACACACTCTTGCACTCTACGTGCACCATTGCACTTTCTCTTTTTAGCTTACGTTGTCTCTGTTTTTCCATTGCTGCATACTCTGATCTTGCCATCAATGACAAGCACACTTGCCTGAAAACATGCCAATACAATAGTTATTCCTAAAAGGGTAATGTGAGAATTGGTCCTTAACTATTGTCTCCACATCTTATACTCACACGTACTGGTGAGCACATTGATAGCAAAGGGTTCATTAAGTTCTTTGTCACCCATACCCGAAGAAATGTAATGGTCACTTCATAATTTATGAAGGGTCATTCATAATACTCTCCTCACGGTAAGCCTTGTTGGCGCAATAGAATTGGCAATATATATATATATATATATATATATAGTTTTCTAAGGACATAAGTATAGCCTAAGATAAGAGTAAAAAGAATTACTTGTATGATTGCAAGGAGTCGAGGGTAATTCTCTGATATCAATGGTGGAAGGAAGAAGTTCATAATCCCCTTGTAGCAAGATTTGAATTAGATATGTCTTTAATTTGAGAATCTATGACCACACAAAAAAAAAAAATTATGGTATTTAAAGGTACATTACATATGGTATCAGAGAAAAGGTTACAACACTTGGACCTTGAACATGGCCATCTAATTTACTTAGCACATAATTTTGTTTATGAAAAACTAATAAACTTTTACTGTTGCAAACAAAAAACCTTTTTTTGTTTTGTGTTAATCATGGCAGAACAGGATGACGCAGAAATCAGACTTGATGGGAATCCTGAACAAGGGCTTCTTGAAAATCAGAGACATAACAATGATGGAAGTTCACCTACCAAAGTTCTGGAAACAATGAGGAATCTCATTGTTGAGCTGCAGGTTTTCAAAGCCGATAATGAAAAATTGAAGAAATCACAGCAAGAGAAACAAGAAATAAATGAAGTCATGCTATGTAGTATAGTGACAAAGAAAATCCCAAAGGACGATAGCAAAAGGGCCTCCAAGAACTCTAGGCCTGAAGTAGAAAAAGGAGACAGTTCGTCTGAAGGTACACCTCCAGCTGAGGATAAAATGAAAGCAAACAGAAAAATAAAACAAGTAGACCACCTTGAAGGAGAATTTAAGAAAATTAAACCAGCTACCTTTGATGGAGAATCTAGAACAGGAGAGGAAACAGAAGCATGGTTATTAGACATCAATAACTATTTCCAGATATACAACTATTCCAGCAATATGAAAGTCAGAATGGCCATTTAAAATCTGAAAAGAAAAGCCAACATCTGGTGGCAAGATCTGAAATTGGCTAAGGGCCTAAAAGAGAAACAGATGGAATGGTCCGACTTCAAGAAACAATACCTATATGAAATCTACTATGAAAGGAAAAAAAAAGAATTTTATGAGTTAGGACTTGGTTAGATGACAATGGAAGATCTTATAAATAAATTCCTGGAACTACTAAGGTTCGTGCCTTATATCCGGGAGGACAAGGTAAAAATACAGTGGTTCCTAAGTTGTTTACCACAGTCCTACAAGGACATAATTGAGTTTGACAACCCCAAGTCCTTGAGTGAAGTATTCGGTAAAGCACGAATGTTCTACGATCAGTACAAACAGCGAGCAGAGTTTCGCAAAGCTTGGAAGGATAAGAAACAAGACCGAATGAACCAACGAAAGAAGGGATACCAACCAGCTCCTTATCGAAACGCAGCAAAAAGATTTCCTAGAAAAGACTTTCACTCCAATTATCCAAGTACGCAGGGCAGTGGTAAACCGGTAAATATGGGAACACAGAAGTTTGGGGGTAGTCCCTGTGAACCATTGAAGTGCTGAGAATGTGGAGAACCTCATCTGAGGAGGAACTGTCCACGTTTAAATACAACAAATAGAACTGTTGTTCATAATTTGTAGGAAGCCTCGACGGTGAGTGATGTGGGCAGAAGCCTGCATTGGATAAATGCAGATGTGGATGGCTGGCAAGCTGACCACGAGTCCTCTATGGTGGAAATAAAAGGTAAAATCAATAACACCCGAATTTCTGTTTTAATTGATCCTGGAGCTACATTAAGTTATATCACTCCTGGTGTAGTAGAGTCAAATAAACTTAAGAGGATGAAACACGCAAAATCATGGCTGGTACAATTAACAACATGAACTAAAAGGAAAGTGGTTGAATTTATTTTTGAGTTTGAGTTCAGTTTATATGGTCAAAACATAAAAACAAATCTGAACATCCTGCCACTAGGATCTTACGATGTGATTATCAGAATGGATTGGTTGGAAAAGCACAAAGAAGTATTAGATTGTTATGCAAAGACACTTAAGTGTAAAGACGTTTATGGCACTACTAGAACAGTCCAAGGTATACCAAAACCAGTATCAGTTAGGCAAGTCTCAGCAATGCAATTCAAGAAATGCATGAGAAAGGGTTGCCAAGTTTACGCCATCCAAATAACGAATCTGTTAGAAAAAGAAGATAAGCCCAACTTGGAAGACTTTGTTGTCCTGCGTGAATTCAAAGATGTGTTTGTTGATGAAATACCTAAATTACCCCCTAGAAGGGAAATAGACTTCTCCATAGACCTACTACCTGGTTCAACCCCTATCTCTAGAACACCTTATCGAATGAGTTTACTAGAATTGACAGAATTAAAAATACAATTACAAGAGTTATTGGACAAAGAGTATATCAGACTGAGTGTTTCACCATGGGGAGCACCAATCCTCTTTGTGAAAAAAAAATACGGTACTCTAAGACTATGTATCGATTATAGACAATTGAACAAAATGACTATTAAGAACAAGTACCCCTTACCTAGGATAAATGATCTGTTTGATCTAGTAGGTGGGGCCAAGATCTTTTCAAAGTTGGATTTACAATTCGATTATCATCAAGTTATGATAAAAGATGAGGACATAAGCAAGATAGCATTTCGAACAAGATATGGACACTATGAATTCGTAGTCATACCTTTCGGACCTACTAACACACCAGCCACGTTTAGGTGTCTAATGGACAATATTTTCAGTCAGTACTTAGACAAGTTCGTATTGGTATTTATCGACGATATTCTGGTCTATTCTAAAACAGAAGAAGAACACGAAGAACACTTAAGAATAGTTATGCAAACTTTGAGAAAGCACAAATTGTATGCTAAATTCGATAAGTGTGATTTCTATCAAAATAAAATATAGTACGTAGGACATGTAATTTCTGTAGAAGGCATTGCAGTCGACCCTAAGAAAATAAGAGCCATCATGGAATGGCTGGTACCTAAGGATGTAGCGGATATCCGGTCATTCATGGGAATCACTGGATATTATCGTAGATTTATAGAAGGGTTTTCCAGGATAGCCTACCCTATCACATCATTACAAAAGAAAGGGACCAAGTTTAGCTGGTCACAGAAATGTCAAGATAGTTTTAATAAGTTGAAGGAATTGTTAACAACCGCACCCATTTTAAAAGTAGCAGACCCAGACAAAGACTTCACCGTCTGTGTTGATGCAAGTAAAGAAGGAATAGGTGGTGTCCTAACTCAAGACGGACACATTATTTGTTATGAATCCCAGAAATTAAAGGAGCATGAGAGAAACTAGCTCACTCATGACTTAGAATTAGCAGCAGTAATTCATGCCTTAAAAATGTGGCGGCACTACATAATGGGCAGGAAGTTTTTATTATTGACGGATAATAAGGGTGTGAAATATCTGTTTAGCCAACCAGGTCTTAATGCAAGGCAAGCAAGGTGGATAGCCTTTTTGAGCGAATTCGACTTTGAGGTGAGACATATCAAGGGTAAGGAAAATAAGTTAGCAGACACTTTAAGCAGAAGAGTCCAAGGGTTATTTGAGATAAATATCAACAGGGCAGAAAGTGATCTGGAACAAAGAATAAGGACGACAGGTATTAACGATGAAAATTACACTAAGATAATGGCAGAATTACAAAACAGTACCACAAACTCAAATAAACCAGATCTGAGTATCGACAAAAATGGACTATTACGGATTAAAAACATACTTTACATACCAAATTCAACAGAGTTAAAGATAACAGTCTTGGATGAAGTGCATAAGAAACCATATTCTGGCCATCCAAGATACCAGAAAACGATAACAACACTTAGAAAACTATTTTATTGGCCTAATATGAAGGGCGAAACAACAGAATACTTGGCTAGGTGCAGAGATTATCAGCAGGTTAAGGTCAAACACCAGCATCCAGTCGGCCTACTACAACCATTACCAATACCAGAATGGAAATGGGAGACCATATCACTAGACTTTATTACATGTTTGCCTAAAACTCAGAAACAAAATGACTCTATTATGGTTGTAATCGATAAACTCAGTAAGTCTGCACACTTTATTCCTGTAAAGTCTACTTTTAAAGCTATAAATATCGTTGAAATATTTATGAAAGAAATTTTTAGACTGCATGGTAATCCTAAAATGGTGATTTCCGATAGAGACGTAAAATTTACATCTGCTTTTTGGAAAGAATTATTTGCAGGGCTAAATACTAATTTGAATTTCAGTACGAGTTATCATCCACAAACGGATGGACAAACTGAAAGAACGAAGCAAATCGTGGAGGACATGCTCTGCATGTATGTAAGAACAAAACCAAGCAAGTGGGAAGACTACCTACACCTGGTAGAATTTGCATATAACAATGGGTACCAAACTTCGACTAAGTTAAGCCCCTTCAAGGTACTGTATGGAAGAAAGTGTATGACTTCAATTAGCTAGGACAACCCGGTTGATAGACTTATGGTTGGACCAGAGATGCTCCAAGAAATTGAAAGTACAGTAAGAAAAGTACAATAGAACTTGAAAGAGGCACAGGACAGACAGAAAAGTTATGCGGACCAGAAAAGACTGCATGGTATTCCTAAAATGGTGATTTCGGATAGAGACGTAAAATTTACATTTGCTTTTTGGAAAG
Source organism: Picea glauca (assembly GCA_000966675.3). Classification (NCBI taxonomy): domain Eukaryota; kingdom Viridiplantae; phylum Streptophyta; class Pinopsida; order Pinales; family Pinaceae; genus Picea; species Picea glauca. Next base: position 92,019 of record JZKD02S1712204.1, on the reverse strand, counting down.
AATTATTTACAGGGCTAAATACTAATTTGAATTTCAGTACGATTTATCATCCACAAACGGATGGACAAACTGAAAGAACGAACCAAATCGTGGAGGACATGTTTTGCATGTATGTAAGAACAAAACCAAGCAAGTGGGAAGACTACCTGCACCTGGTAGAATTTGCATATAATAATGGGTACCAAACTTCGACTAAGTTAAGCCCCTTCAAGGTACTGTATGGCAGAAAGTGTACGAATTCAATTAGCTAGGACAACTCGGTTGACAGACTTGTGGTTGGACCAAAGATACTCCAAGAAATTGAAAGTACGATAAGAAAAGTACAACATAACTTGAAAGAGGCACATGATAGACAGAAAAGTTATGTGGACCAAAAAAGAAGACACTTGGAGTTTCAAGTGGGATATCATGTTTACTTAAAAGTTAAAGCCCGAAAGATTTCACTAAAACTCGAGAACTGTGCCAAGTTGGCACCCAGGTTTTGTGGGCCCTTCGAGATACTAGCTCGAATTGGACCCGTAGCATACCAACTTGCACTTCTAGCTAATCTAAAAATTCATAACGTATTTCATGTTTCTTTGTTGAAAAATTATGTTCATGATCCTACTCACATGATCAATTGGAACTTGGTGCCGGTGGAACCAGAAGGCGAGTTCCAGGCAGAACCCCTACGCATTTTGGACTAGAGAGAAATAACACTTCGGAACAGAGTCGTCACTCAGGTAAAGGTGCAATGGAAGCACTTTATCCCTGAGGAGGCCACTTGAGAGTTGGAGGGAGATTTACATAAATATCATCCAATCCTATTCCAAGAAAGGAACGAACACTAAGGACAATGTTTTATTGAAGGGGGAAAGGATGTGACATCCCCCCAAAAAAAAAAATTTATTTTTGAATTCGAAAATTGTTAGGAAAATTATTTCGTTTTTGGTAAATTCGAATTTGGAAAATTTTTGCCATTTATGGCAATTCCAAATTTCAAATTTGGTAAATTGTAATTAATTATTATGACTGTTGGGCAGAGATCTGATTTGACCCAACTAACTATTTGACTATGACACTTGTATGAAAACATAATATTTTATAATTATTGCAGGAGGACAAATGGAACAACCATGTTAAATTCAGTTGACCATGACTCCATGAGTGGGGAACATGTTGGAACTACCTTAGGGTTGATTGTTACAAGTGGAAAATCAGTGATTTGGCCATTGGCAACCCCTGAAAATCAGGGATTTAGAAAGTTGCGAAAATTCCCAAGGGAGGGAAAAAGACCTAGGCAAAAAGATTGTTTTGATAAATAACATATGTGAGGAGGCAGGACGTTGCCTAATATGATGGAAATGAACTACTGAATACTTGTCGTTATGATCACTGATTGTTGAGTGTGAGGCAAGGAGAATACTACTGTTAGAGGAAGACGTTGTTGAAGAGGAGATTCCAAGTTTGCCCTCATGGACTCATGGTCAGGCTAGGCGGTGAATGGGGCAAGCGATTTGGATGCCTTGTTCTACAGTTGGGAGGAATGTGGTTGTTCCCTTTATCTTCCCGCGAACTGGTTCAGATATGTTAATCTTATCCTTCTCTATTAGAATGATTATGTATATCTGATATAATGCATATGTTTGTGTTGAAGTGAAATATTTTTGTGGATAAAATCTGTTTGTATGTGAAGTTTATAACAGATAACCTAGTTCTGGAATTGTCTCTTCTGTAATTGGTTTTCTAGGCGGAACTATCTATGTCTGATTGTATTTTAACAAGTCTGAATATATAATAAATTTATGTGTATCTCTGTAATTAAATATTCAGAGAGTTCATATTTCATAGCTGAGCTTTCCTTTCTCATATAAAGGGAAAGGTACGAGA
>JZKD02S1712204.1:49295-60684 GCA_000966675.3 Picea glauca | reverse complement strand
TATCATTGTTCATCGAGCTTTTACTCCACTCTTTGAACGTTTTCCCCTCCCTTTAATTTTATAGGCTTTTGCAGTTTACTTGGTCATCCATGGCCCCTCCATATTGCATCATTTCTTTATTTTGCAATTCTAGGAGTGAAAGAGTGGTGTGAGGACCTCCATGACTTGCATCATATCATTTGGCACCTCCATTCAAAAATATATTTTCACAAGGATCCATTTTCTCCACCATTTACTTGAGCTCGTCTCCATTCTTCATTTCCATGACGAATAAAACTCTTTATTTATGGAGGTTCAATTATGGTTCTTACCCTCCTTTCTTGTTTGTGGTTTGTGTTAGCACGCTGTAATTTCCTAGGCTAAAGAAGAAATTGACGGAGGTAACTGTTTCAACCGGTTGGAGTCTTGGATCTAGCCATCCAAGACTCAGAGGGATCTCTATGTATGATTTAGCTTGGTTTAGAATAGGATATTAGGCTAGTTATGAGGGATCGGGGTTTTTGGTTTTTAAATGGTTGGTTTGGGACAACAAGGAGGGCCATTGGGAAAATGGGGTCTGTGCTTGAATATATAACTCACTCTCAGATCTAGAAAAATCTCCTACACAGGGCAAGGTAGTGGAAATGTTGGATTGAATTAAGTTTTAATGGTGTTGATTGAGGAAGAAATAGGGGAGGGAAAAGCCAAGTGAAGGAGCATTTAAGAATTCCTAAACTGAGCTTTTAGAAGAGAAACATAAAGATTACCAAAAGATCAGATGCAGTGTATTTCACCAATAAATTTTTCTCTATTAACTATCATTTGACAATAATAATTTGAAAAACAAACGAAAGGATAACCTGAAACACTTAACAGAGAAAGGAAACGCCACCAACATCTCGACACAAGAATCTTGATAACAACATGCTTATTTCTGATTGATCATTTAAAGATTACAGACAAACTTTCTGGAATGGCAAGGTCCATAGTCCAGCAAAAAGGAATCAACTTCCTCACAGGTCCCACCCCTTATGCATCAAAGTCTGTAGCTTTATAGCCCTTACAACGTAGTTACAGATCCTAGAAGGATGGATCAAATTTGCTAAAGATAGAAAGTTTAAAAAAATTTACAAAAAGAGAGGAAATGATCCTCAAAATGAGGTCAATCTCTTAATTTCATGGTCTTTACATCATCTAGAACCTTTGTGCTGTGTAGAAAGCCTTCCAAAGCTGTTTGATATCCCTTGATCAAGATAAAATTCGAATTTGCCAAATTTAGATAAAACCCTGATTTATTGCCCCAAATATAGGTGCCTAATCAACTTGAACACCTCTTCAAACCTCTTTTGCATCAAATATGGATTTTGGATTTAATACTGTAATTGAATATGTATCTTTGGAAAGCATTTCCAAGAGATTTGGTTGAGAAAAACTTCGATTTGGATGAAAAATACACTTTCACTGCCTTTTCTCAGGTTTCGGTGGTTAACACAGATAGAATCTAGGTGTATTAACCACCGAAAAGCTCTGCTTTTGGTGGTTAATGAACAATCGTCATGTTCGCCTAAACCACCAAAAACTCTGCTTTCATAAAAAATTCAAAATTGCAAAAATGAATTACCTCGCTGCTTCTATGAGAGTTCAAGGTTGCTTTGGTGATGGTCGTCTTTCAGGTTCAGTGCCAGAGACTTGAATTTCATGTGTTTCATCAGCGTCTTGTTCCTGTCCAAGGTTTTATCATGCTTTTCCATAACATCTTGACAGTTGTCATAAAGCTCAACATTTTTGTCAATCGACTCAACATTTCTCTTTTTAATTTGCTTCTCAAAAATCTCTAAGTCATAAACTCTCCTCAATAGTTGATTGATGTTCTAGGACCTGGTTGGTTTTGATCTACTTGTAGATGCTTCATCAACAATAAATTCCTCCTTGCCAATAATGGCCTTCCTATCATCATAAGATAAAACAAAAACCTCTGATACCTGTCGGTGAAAGCTCTGTAGCTTCTCACAGTAGGTGAAACACCCTGCTTGTTTGAAGAAGTCAGCCACCGCATGATGGGCCTCAAGGTACCAGGTACTATCCAATTCTGTTCTCAGGGCTGGTCTCGCCTTCTTCATTTGCTTGAGCTTGAACTTGGGGAGACAACCCACACAAAATTAGGAGGAAAAACGGATCTGAGGCGAGTTAACTGGCATAGGAATAGCGATGATTTGGGCTTCTGTAAGATGGAGGTGACAAATGGAGTCTTAACAGAGCATAACAAAAAACTCGAGCTTCTATATGATACAACTGAGGATAACAGAAGGCTCGAGTTTGATTCATAAATCAAAGGAATGATTAAATGATTAATTGAATGGGAAATCATTACGACAATATTCCTTGGAAGTGGATTTATGAAAGATACGTGAATATTTAAACAATTAGGCGGAACTAAAACAAACATAAAATCCTGTGCATACAGAGTTTTAATGCGAAATGGTATGTGGAGTCTTGACAGAGACCATATCGCATCAAATCTAGATTAGGAGTAATCATACCATCTTTCCACCGTCAGTTTGCTTAACTATCGGCGGTTAGCCTTCCATCATTACGCCAATTGACGCCTGGATCGTGTGAAAATGCGGGCTCTGATCTTTCCAAGCTTATGCCTTTTCGGTGGTTTAATTGAGCTTTTCTTTTCTCTATTAACCATCGAAAGCGAAGGCTTTCGGTGGCTAATGAACGCCTACGGGTTCGCCTAAGCCACCGAAACCTGTAATTTCCTCTTTTGAAAAGAAAATTGAATGCAATGTTTATTTTGAACTTATAAAAATTTAAAAATAAATTTTTCAAATACTTCTTATCACCTAAAATGGAAAAACTTGACTGTGATATTTTAGGAGATAACGACTAAGTTGAGAATTGTTGCGATAAAAGCTAAGACGTGTTGAGAGTTTTCTGCCAACTTCACATTTTCACTATGCATCACGAGCCAATTGTGTTATGCCTGAAAAGATATTAGTCGGAATATTGATTCCCCTATTATAGAGGGTTCTAACATAGGCTCCACCTGAGGAAGATAGCTCCGAAGAAGATGTCTAGAACCGCTGAACTCTGGAAACTTGATAATCAGTGCCTTATCCATCAGGCTGTTCCCCAATATGCAACCTGATCTGTTACAAAATCCCTGGTAGTTGAAAATCTTGAACTGAAATCAAAACTCTCTGCAAACTGAAGTCTGGATCACACTTGAACTGAAAAACTGAAAAGCAATATGAAATTGAAACTAAAAAAATGCTCAGAGTACTGAACTTATTTGCACCCATCTACCTACCCTAATCTACTTGATAATTTTGCTGAATCAGATAATACAAAAATTCCAATGGAGCCAGTCAAGCAACTGCTCTACTAGCTCTACTTTTTCAATATTTTTTTATCAATGTCAGAAACAGAATTGGCGTAGGCATCATGAAATGCTTTTCATCCCGATCTTCATTACAAGGAGCTTGATAAACACGACACATAACAAAAAAACTAGAAATGCATTGTGGCTCTGTGATGAACAATTTCTCCATATAAATAGCCACTGGATCAAGATAAACTTGACCTATTACCGGATATTCAAATTTAACCAGCTCAAATTCATGATTTGATGTTGCAGTTGTGGTATTTTCATCCAAATGCACTTTCAGACATGGCTGCAACTTTTTTGATGGGTTCTAAAATGATGCTTCTGTTGAATACACCCCTGTAACTGCCTACCTGCTCATGTCAATATCATAACAACTTTTTATCCCATGGCTGGATGATGGAGAATGACTTTGATCACACAGGTCATCCAACTGATCAGCTATTGGATCCTGAAAAGACTGTTGCATTAATTCAAATGAAATTTCCCAACTTTCTATGTATTTATCCTTCAACACTTGTTCAAGAGTCTCTTTCAAAATTTTAAATGAATTAAAGCACAATGGTATAGAGTTATTTTGGATTAACTCGTAATTTGTCTCAGGCTTTAAGCTTTCATTGGAATTTGAAAATCAGAGTAGGTAAAGTGCTGCAATTCTGGGTTTAGAACAACCTCCACATCAGCACTAGCATCTTCACCTAGTTGATCAGAAAATTTTCTGTCTTCACTATTTACAATTGGCCTAGAGTTTCTTTTCAAAAATTGAAAAGATGAGAAACATAAGGGAAAAGTGTTTTCGCTTACTCTGAGTTTTACTGCACTTTGATCATTGCTGTCATAATTTCTATGTGCAGATTGATTGTCATATCTGAGCTGTAACTAATCTTCTTCCTGCCAATGACATGTTGTTGCTTTCTTTGAACAATCCACATCTATTTTAGCCTCATGATCATCATCATATTGATAGAACTTGGGTAGATTATCCAAGTAAGAAATTTCATCCAACATGCACATCATATCAGGTGGTTGTTCCTCTGTAAGTTGAGATGGAACTTCATCTTTGACTGTGTTGTGAATTGAATACATGAAAGAATCATTATCCAAACCATGGTACCAAGGATGAGCAACAAAATGTTTTGGAATAATGACCTTTTCTTTCTCTGAAATCAATGGAACATGATGTCTTTGGACAACAAGATCATCTTTCCTGTTGATTGTTTGCATCATTTCTTCCATGGTGCTGGCCATAATGTCTAGTTTAGATTTTGAAGATTTCAGCTGCTCCTTTTCTTTGTTCTTTACTTTTGACCTTTTGATCAGCAAGTTGGCCTCCACATCAACTGCAATGTTCTGCATTTCTTCAAGGCTTGCAGTGTTCCTTTATCTTAATTAGAATGCCATCTCAGGATCAAAGGCATCTGGGAAATGCAAGTGAGATGATCCTAGGGGTGGCCTTATATCAACAGGCATTGCATGATATATCTTATTGAACCTTGTTGAAAACTGCTGTACTATTTCCCCTAGCTGTTTTTTCAAATGGTCATATTCTTCTAGGATGAGAAAGACATTTCTCATGATCACCCACTGATCTAGGAAAGCTTGCACAAACTGATGGAAATTATTAATGCTTGCAGTTGGGAGATTTTTAAATCAGTTCTTAACTTTACCTTGCAAAGATAGGGCAAACATCCTTATATATACATTGTCAACTTCAACCTCATAAAGGTCAAGGAAATCTTCAAACCTCTGGATGTGTTTTTCAACAGTAATATTGGCATCCTCTCCATCAAACCTGGGCAAATTATTGGTGTAATTTGTAGGGAGTTCATGGAGGATAGGAGGCAAATATACGGGTTTGTATCTGTCTTGGATTTTGACAGGTACAGGAGGTGAAGCAAGAGGCTTACAACCATCCAGAGCTTTAGCAAGAGTAGGAGATAAAGCATGAGTCTTATGTCTCACTAGGACTTCTACAGGTGCATCCGGGATGTGCATAGGTGTATGAGTATGTACATAATCTACAATTGGGGATACGATCTATTGAGGCTTATCAATTTGTAGATGATCAATATAATATTCAACAATATACTTTTGATCAGGCTTATAAAAAGACAAAACATAATTGCAGATAAAACCAATGATGTCTTGANTGATAACAACATGCTTATTTCTGATTGATCATTTAAAGATTACAGACAAACTTTCTGGAATGGCAAGGTCCATAGTCCAGCAAAAAGGAATCAACTTCCTCACAGGTCCCACCCCTTATGCATCAAAGTCTGTAGCTTTATAGCCCTTACAACGTAGTTACAGATCCTAGAAGGATGGATCAAATTTGCTAAAGATAGAAAGTTTAAAAAAATTTACAAAAAGAGAGGAAATGATCCTCAAAATGAGGTCAATCTCTTAATTTCATGGTCTTTACATCATCTAGAACCTTTGTGCTGTGTAGAAAGCCTTCCAAAGCTGTTTGATATCCCTTGATCAAGATAAAATTCGAATTTGCCAAATTTAGATAAAACCCTGATTTATTGCCCCAAATATAGGTGCCTAATCAACTTGAACACCTCTTCAAACCTCTTTTGCATCAAATATGGATTTTGGATTTAATACTGTAATTGAATATGTATCTTTGGAAAGCATTTCCAAGAGATTTGGTTGAGAAAAACTTCGATTTGGATGAAAAATACACTTTCACTGCCTTTTCTCAGGTTTCGGTGGTTAACACAGATAGAATCTAGGTGTATTAACCACCGAAAAGCTCTGCTTTTGGTGGTTAATGAACAATCGTCATGTTCGCCTAAACCACCAAAAACTCTGCTTTCATAAAAAATTCAAAATTGCAAAAATGAATTACCTCGCTGCTTCTATGAGAGTTCAAGGTTGCTTTGGTGATGGTCGTCTTTCAGGTTCAGTGCCAGAGACTTGAATTTCATGTGTTTCATCAGCGTCTTGTTCCTGTCCAAGGTTTTATCATGCTTTTCCATAACATCTTGACAGTTGTCATAAAGCTCAACATTTTTGTCAATCGACTCAACATTTCTCTTTTTAATTTGCTTCTCAAAAATCTCTAAGTCATAAACTCTCCTCAATAGTTGATTGATGTTTTAGGACCTGGTTGGTTTTGATCTACTTGTAGATGCTTCATCAACAATAAATTCCTCCTTGCCAATAATGGCCTTCCTATCATCATAAGATAAAGCAAAAACCTCTGATACCTGTCGGTGAAAGCTTTGTAGCTTCTCACAGTAGGTGAAACACCCTGCTTGTTTGAAGAAGTCAGCCACCGCATGATGGGCCTCAAGGTACCAGGTACTATCCAATTCCGTTCTCAGGGCTGGTCTCGCCTTCTTCATTTGCTTGAGCTTGAGCTTGGGAGACAACCCACACAAAATTAGGAGGAAAAACAAATCTGAGGCAAGTTAACTGGCATAGGAATAGCAATGATTTGGGCTTCTGTAAGATGGAGGTGACAAATGGAGTCTTAACAGAGCATAACAGAAAACTCGAGCTTCTATATGATACAACTGAGGATAACAGAAGGCTCGAGTTTGATTCATAAATCAAAGGATTGATTAAATGATTAATTGAATGGGAAATCATTACGGCAATATTCATTGGAAGTGGATTTATGAAAGATACGTGAATATTTAAACAATTAGGCGGAACTAAAACAAACATAAAATCCTGTGCATATAGAGTTTTAATGCGAAATGGTATGTGGAGTCTTGACAGATACCATATCGCATCAAATCTAGATTAGGAGTAATCATACCATCTTTCCACCGTCAGTTTGCTTAACTATCGGCGGTTAGCCTTCCATCATTACGCCAATTGACGTCTGGATCGTGTGAAATTGCGGGCTCTGATCTTTCCAAGCTTATGCCTTTTCGGTGGTTTAATTGAACTTTTCTTTTCTCTATTAACCATCGAAAGCGAAGGCTTTCGGTGGCTAATGAATGCCTACGGATTCGCCTAAGCCACCGAAACCTGTAATTTCCTCTTTTGAAAAGAAAATTGAATGCAATGTTTATTTTGAACTTATTTTGAACTTATAAAAATTTAAAAATAAAATTTTCAAATACTTCTTATCACCTAAAATGGAAAAACTTGACTGTGATATTTTAGGAGATAACGACTAAGTTGAGAATTGTTGCGATAAAAGCTGAGACGTGTTGAGAGTTTTCTGCCACCTTCATATTTTCACTATGCATCACGAGCCAATTGTGTTATGCCTGAAAAGATATTAGTCAGAATATTGATTCCCCTATTATATAGGGTTCTAACACAGGCTCCACCTGGGGAAGATAGCTCCGAAGAAGATGTCTAGAACCGCTGAACTCTGGGAACTTGATAATCAGTGCCTTATCCATCAGGCTGTTCCCCAATATGCAACCTGATCTGTTACAAAATCCCTGGTAGTTGAAAATCTTGAACCGAAATCAAAACTCTCTGCAAACTGAAGTCTGGATCACACTTGAACTGAAAAACTGAAAAACAATATGAAATTGAAACTAAAAAAATGCTCAGAGTACTGAACTTATTTGCACCCATCTACCTACCCTAATCTACTTGATAATTTTGCTGAACCAGATAATACAAAAATTCCAATGGAGCCAGTCAAGCAATTGCTCTACTAGCTCTACTTTTTCAATATTTTTTTATCAATGTCAGAAATAGAATTGGCGTAGGCATCATGAAATGCTTTTCATCCTGATCTTCATTACAAGGAGCTTGATAAACACGACACATAACAAAAAAACTAGAAATGCATTGTGGCTCTGTGATGAACAATTTCTCCATATAAATAGCCACTGGATCAAGATAAACTTGACCTATTACCGGATATTCAAATTTAACCAGCTCAAATTCATGATTTGATGTTGCAGTTGTGGTATTTTCATCCAAATGCACTTTCAGACATGGCTGCAACTTTTTTGATGGGTTCTAAAATGATGCTTCTGTTGAATACACCCCTGTAACTGCCTACCTGCTCATGTCAATATCATAACAACTTTTTATCCCATGGCTGGATGATGGAGAATGACTTTGATCACACAGGTCATCCAACTGATCAGCTATTGGATCCTGAAAAGACTGTTGCATTAATTCAAATGAAATTTCCCAACTTTCTATGTATTTATCCTTCAACACTTGTTCAAGAGTCTCTTTCAAAATTTTAAATGAATTAAAGCACAATGGTATAGAGTTATTTTGGATTAACTCGTAATTTGTCTCAGGCTTTAAGCTTTCATTGGAATTTGAAAATCAGAGTAGGTAAAGTGCTGCAATTCTGGGTTTAGAACAACCTCCACATCAGCACTAGCATCTTCACCTAGTTGATCAGAAAATTTTCTGTCTTCACTATTTACAATTGGCCTAGAGTTTCTTTTCAAAAATTGAAAAGATGAGAAACATAAGGGAAAAGTGTTTTCGCTTACTCTGAGTTTTACTGCACTTTGATCATTGCTGTCATAATTTCTATGTGCAGATTGATTGTCATATCTGAGCTGTAACTAATCTTCTTCCTGCCAATGACATGTTGTTGCTTTCTTTGAACAATCCACATCTATTTTAGCCTCATGATCATCATCATATTGATAGAACTTGGGTAGATTATCCAAGTAAGAAATTTCATCCAACATGCACATCATATCAGGTGGTTGTTCCTCTGTAAGTTGAGATGGAACTTCATCTTTGACTGTGTTGTGAATTGAATACATGAAAGAATCATTATCCAAACCATGGTACCAAGGATGAGCAACAAAATGTTTTGGAATAATGACCTTTTCTTTCTCTGAAATCAATGGAACATGATGTCTTTGGACAACAAGATCATCTTTCCTGTTGATTGTTTGCATCATTTCTTCCATGGTGCTGGCCATAATGTCTAGTTTAGATTTTGAAGATTTCAGCTGCTCCTTTTCTTTGTTCTTTACTTTTGACCTTTTGATCAGCAAGTTGGCCTCCACATCAACTGCAATGTTCTGCATTTCTTCAAGGCTTGCAGTGTTCCTTTATCTTAATTAGAATGCCATCTCAGGATCAAAGGCATCTGGGAAATGCAAGTGAGCTGATCCTAGGGGTGGCCTTATATCAACAGGCATTGCATGATATATCTTATTGAACCTTGTTGAAAACTGTTGTACTATTTCCCCTAGCTTTTTTTTCAAATGGTCATATTCTTCTAGGATGAGAAAGACATTTCTCATGATCACCCACTGATCTAGAAAAGCTTGCACAAACTGATGGAAATTATTAATGCTTGCAGTTGGGAGATTTTTAAGCCAGTTCTTAACTTTACCTTGCAAAGATAGGGAAAACATCCTTATATATACATCGTCAGCTTCAACCTCATAAAGGTCAAGGAAATCTTCAAACCTCTGGATGTGTTTTTCAACAGTAATATTGGCATCCTCTCTATCAAACCTGGGCAAATTATTGGTGTAATTTGTAGGGAGTTCATGGAGGATAGGAGGAAAATATAGGGGTTTGTATCTGTCTTGGATTTTGATAGGTACAGGAGGTGAAGCAAGAGGCTTACAACCATCCAGAGCTTTAGCAAGAGTAGGAGATAAAGCATGAGGCTTATGTCTCACTAGGACTTCTACAGGTGCATCCAGGATGTGCACATGTGTATGAGTATGTACATAATCTACAATTGGGGATATGATCTATTGAGGCTTATCAATTTGTAGATGATCAATATAATATTCAACAATATACTTTTGATCAGGCTTATAAAAAGACAAAACATAATTGCAGATAAAACCAATGATGTCTTGAATGCAATTTGAGCTTGAGTACCTGGTCTTTCTAGGCTGCTTGGCCATGCTTTAGGTTCTTCTTCCAGTGGAGTCTTTGAGTTGGCACTATCTGGAGCTAATTGGAGTCGCCAAGTGAATGATCTCATCCTTCTTGTTTTTGGTCAATGTCCACCATCAGTGATCAGATTTGGAGTTTTGAAGTGTACTACTGGGGAAAGTTCCTCGGTACAGTCGCCAAAATGTTAGCACTCTGTAATTTCCTAGGCTGAAGAAGAAATTGATGGAGGTAACTGTTTCAACCGCTTGGAGTCTTGGATCTAGCCATCCAAGACTCAGAGAGGGCTCTCTCTGTATGATTTAGCTTGGTTTAGAATAGGATACTAGGCTAGTTATGAGGGATCGGGGTTTTTGGTTTTTAAATGGTTGGTTTGGCACAACAAGGAGGGCCATTGGGAAAATGTGGTCTGTGCTTGAATATATAACTCACTCTCAGATCTAGACAAATCTCCTACACAGGGCAAGGTAGTGGAAATGTTGGATTGAATTAAGTTTTAATGGTGTTGATTGAGGAAGAAATAGGGGAGGGAAAAGCCAAACGAAGGAGCATTTAAGAATTCCTAAACTGAGCTTTTAGAAGAGAAACATAAAGATTACCAAAAGATCAGATGCAGAGTATTTCACCAATAAATTTTTCTATATTAACTATCCTTTGACAATAAGAATTCGAAAAACAAATGAAATGATAACCTGAAACATTTAACAGAGAAAGGAAACGCCACCAACATCTCGACACAAGAATCTTGATAACAACATGCTTATTTTTGATTGATCATTTAAAGATTACAGACAAACTTTCTGGAATGGCAAGGCCCATAGTCCAGCAAAAAAGAATCAACTTCCTCACAGGTCCCATCCCTTATGCATCAAAGTCTGTAGCTTTATATCCCTTACAAAGTAGTTATAGATCCTAGAAGGATGGATCAAATTTGCTAAAAATAGAAAGTTAAAACAAATTTACAAAAAGTCAGGAAATGATCCTCAAAATGAGGTCAATCTCCTAATTTCATGGTCTTTACATCATCTAGAACCTCTGTGGTATGTAGAAATCTTTCCAAGGCCGTTTGATATCCCTTGATCAAGATAAAATTCGAATTTGCCAAATTTAGATAAAACCCTGATTTATTGCCCCAAAAATAGGTGCCTAATCAACTTGAACACCTCTTCAAACCTCTTTTGCATCAAATATGGATTT
>JZKD02S1712204.1:20270-33699 GCA_000966675.3 Picea glauca | reverse complement strand
TTTCTATCCTTATGCCCCTTTTAGTATTGTCCTTTACAATTGTTGTATCCTTACCCACCACCTTCTCTATTTCCATAGGTAGTGGAAATCACCACATTTATAGCATTTCTCACAATTGTATCATACCTTTTCCTTGTAGGTAGCCTCATCTATGAGACATTTGATTTTACCATATAAAATGTGTTCATAGTCCATGGTTGTCAAACCCTTCTTTAGTCTTTTGTTTCTTTTGTTTTAAGCCACCCTTGACACTTCCTGTCCTTTGCACCTTGGGGTAACTCCCTTTACTTTAACTTTCTTTCCTCAATTGATCCTTTCTGTTTCCCTTAATTGTGTCTCAAGGGAAAACAATTTCTACTTTTTTAGTGATAAATGCTTTGGTTCTTGCTCAAATGATTTTGCCAAAAATCCTTGGGGCTTATTGTTTCTCTTTGCTCCCTTCGACCTCTCATCCTACCATTTGGCCTCTTTAGTCTTGTTTTGGCCCTCTCCTCCCATTGTTTTCCTATTATCCCTTCCTGTTGGCCTCGTAATTTTATGTTTGTCCTCTTGTCCTTCTTTTTGGCATCTTAGCTTATTTTTTACCTCTCGACATCACCTTTATCCTCTTTGGCTTCTTGGTTACCTTATTAGCCTCTGAGAATGCCTTTTTCTATTGTTCAATGTTAACCCCATTCCTCTTTTTCTTCTCCCAAAGGTCTTCCCTTTTAGACTCTCATCCTTTCTTTTAGCCTCTTGATTTTCCTTTTTGTCCAAGAGAATTTTTTTTTGTAACTTTTGACAAATGTTTTCATTCTTCCTCGAAGGTTTTCCCTCAAAAACCTTAGGACTTAGTGTGACTCTTTTCTCTCTTTGACCTCTCAACCTCCCTTTCAACATATTCACTCTTGTTTTTTCCTCTCCTCCTAGGATTGTCTTCTTCAGCACACACCCACGCGTTGCTTTGCTCTTCTCTTTCTCAGCCCCCCATGCGCCCATAATTTCTCTCTCAAAGTTTCTCGAGTTCTCTCCCATGAAACTAGGTGGTTGACAATTTTCCATGGATGTACTGGTCCATTACTCCCATGCATTTACCTAGGAGGTACTTTCTCAATTTCCCAACCATAATTCAATAAATGATTGGATTCACCTTTAATCTAGAGGGAAATAATGGTTATTTCCCCCAAAATAATTCAACAAGGTGGCTTGGGGTCCTTAGCAACATTGAATCCTCACTATGCCCCCTCACTAATCCATCTAATGGTACCATGGATAGTAATTGTGCTCCACCCTTCAGTCAATTGTTTGTCTTTCTTATTACATAATAATACAATTTACATTGTCCAGATTACCATGGCATGGTAACATTATCTCTATAATCAAATAACATCATTACTAATTTGTTGATTTTGTAGCTTTGAGAGGTAGTCCCACTAGAGACCAAGGTGCAAGGCATGTGGGAATTTTTGTTGTCTCTAGTTTTTCCTTTCGTTTCCTCAAAATAGTCCTAGAAGTCAGGCTAGGGCCTCATTAGCAAGATGATGGGTCTTGTGGATTTCTGATGGAGTTCCACACCCACAGGAGGAGATTAAAATATTCTATTTTAATTTTGACTTGTGAAAGGGCTCTTTGACACACCCTTTTGGACTTGTATAGATAAGGGACAAGTCATTGTGACATTATATCAATTGTACAAGATAGAGAGAGCATAAGTGAGGCACACTTATGCAAGGGAGCTTGGAAATTTCAGCAAGGATAAATCTACAATTGTGTGGAAAATTTGGCCTAGTGTTGGAGGTGATTTTCTGTTTCTATTTTGTGCCATGGAAGTTATATTTCTGAGCCAAGGAGGTCACACGTGAGAAGGAGAAGGAGGAAGCAGTATCCACATGTGTGGAGGAAATTAGGCCGCACTTGTGCGGAGAAGCATTTGTACAGCTGCACATGTGAGGAAATTGCAGCTCATGCATATGAGGGTTTTTGCAGGCCGCATGTGCAATTTTAGGCCGCAAAACAAGTCTATATTGATGATGTCGGCAGTCCTACGACTGACGTTAGCGTAGGTATAGGTTGCAGAAGATGTGGCAGATTGCAGGTAAGTTTTTCTAGTAATTTTGCCAAGTTGTATCTTTTCGATTTTCTTTTGGGAGGACAAGTTTGCCCTCAGAATTTTGTTGGTATTTTGTTGGACAAGGTTTTCCTAGTTTTGTGTCAAAGTGTGTTGACCAAGAGGGATGGTTTTCCCTCATATTTTCTAAATTTAATAAAGATTACAGAACACAAATCTGTCTCTGTCTCTCAGTTGTGTTGATGATCCATCTCTGATCTTTTATGTTTTTGGTGCATATCATTTTTAGTGTCAATGAGCTTGAAACAGGAAAAGAAATATGCTCAACTAAGTACCAGGGCAATTTAATTTTTTAATGAGCTTGACACAGGAAAATAACTATGCTCGTAAGGACCAGGTACTATGAAAGGATCAATTGATTCTAAGGATCATTGGACCAGAGTTGAAATTATATTTATCGTGGCAGGAGCAGGTAAAGAAAAAAACCCCATGAGCAAGGAATCCTTAATGAGACCTACTCCTACACTCTCAAGACTAGATTTTCCTTGAAAAGGGATATTATTCGATGCAACGTTGTGGAGATCTGGAGTTGTATAGTCAAGTTGATCAACAGTGATAATTTTTCTTTGATGGGGAAATCGTAAAATACAAAACATTGAAGATGCGACGTCGATTGTAATGTTTCTTTCCGTGTAGGATCTCTAGAGAGGAAAGTGACATTGAGCTAAAAGTGATCAAAATTTCTTTTAAGCCAAATGAGCTAAAAATAGAGCAGGTCAGCTAAAAATAGGTCAACAATGAATTAGGGTTTTCGGAGGCTATAAGAAAAGGTAAAGCGACGTAATTCATCATTATGAAGAATCTGACTTGACAATTGAGGAGAGAGGCACATATTAGGAGAGAGCTTTGTGGATTCTAGGAGGAATACACCTAGAGGATGATTCCGGTGTTGAGAGACACACCCTAGTCATCGGGAAGATCATCCAGATCTTCCATTGTACCTCAAAAACAATTATCTAGTTTGCGGCAGTGAGGGCGCACTTGTCCAGGTAGAGGGCACACTTATTGAGCATGAGATTGATTCAACTTGTCCCATTCAGGGAGAATCCAATGATTCCCTTCTAACCCAGTTGAGAGGAGGGAAGGACACTTCTATTTCCTATTTTCTTGTGAGATTTCATTGGAGAAATCATCTTGGGCACATTTCTCAGCCATTGAGGGTGCGACAGTTGGGGGGGACACATTTGGGATTCCCGATAGATTATTAGCCCAGATCCAGGGAAATACTTCCGAGCCATTTAAGAGGAGCCTATAACACTCAGTTTGAGACCCTTATCATTCGATTTCGATGGAGGAATCACTAGGGTGCAGTTTCCTGTAACAGTTGGGGTGCATTTCCCCAGAGAGATCCATCCAGAGTACAAACACATCAACAAAGGGATATTTTTCAGCTTGTTAGTCACCATGACTATGTGAGAGGGCAAAGCGCATTGTTTGAGATAGTTTTGGGTCATATCCGAGGTATGTAGCCACCATGGTGCACAATCCAGTCCCGCAGCAGTTTCCATGTGAGTTGTCGTAGCGTGCAATAGATCATCCAACTCACATCCTATCCAACAACAATATTCTATCATGTGGGTATCATCTTTATAGTTTACTTATTTATTGTATTCTAGATAAGATCCACTTAGATATGATCTAGCCGATTGATTCTCTATTTTCAGCCGCATACGACATTGTAACTAGCAGAAAACTCATAATATATGATTTACAGTCTTTTGTGTCATTTTCTATTTGTATGCTTATTCATATGTTTTAAAAAACTTATTTATCTACAAACACATGCGAAAAACACCAAGCATGTTACAACCCACATCTTAAACGCATTCAGAAACGCCCAGTGTATTAGATCAGATAGTAGACACAACGGATTAGCAGCTTTTCCTAGACTAGCCAGATTTGGGATATTACAGTGGTATTAGAGCTTTAGGAATGCCAGTTTGTGACTAAAGACGACGAGTTCAATAGGTGAACCATAGGGTCATGAGAATGTAGGTGACAAGTACATCACTTAAAAAAGACGTAGGAAGAGGAGACCTAGATCATATTTTCCCCCTTTTCCTCCCAGTTCAGAGGAAGAGGAAAAAGCGCAAAGGGAAGTAGAGAGAAGATCCATAGGAGGACCATGATAAGAAACCAACCCAGAGAGAGTGGAAGCATAAGGAGAAGTTGGATGATACTACGAGGTGTGATCTTATAAGGAGGAAGCCATGATTCACCTGCAGAGATCCATGGGTCCCTGACCATAGGTGCATGGGCAAGAGACAATCCCATTATATTGAGGTTGTCACAGACAATAATGAGGAGGAACAAGGCAGTCATGCACATGACAGTGAGTCCACTAGCTCAAAGGAGGAGCCACTGCACGAGGAGGAGAAACCTCTAAGGAGACCACTGACACCAGTAGGGACGCATCCACTACTAAAGACACAACCTCGCAAAGCGGTTAATAGACGAGCACTAGCAAAGAGAGTCATAGCAACCCTTTCTGGAGTGCCTAGGTATGACACCCTCAGTATCAGAGGGATTGTTCAGGGACAATAGGCCATTTCCTTGGTAGATGGCGGGGCAACCCACAACTTCATTGACGTTGCATGGGTATCTAGGTGAGTGTTATAGATAGAGGATTTTGAGGGGTTTGAGGTTGCAGTAGCAGATGGCCACACAGAGGGGTGTTTGGACAAAGTTTCAGACTTGGAGCTGAATTTAGGTATTACACCATGAGAGATACATTCTATGTAGTTGACCTAGCTGACATAGATGTGGTGTTGGGAGTCGATTTCTACCAACTACCAAACCCTTGAGATGGGATTCAGAGAAAGTGAGGGGAAGAAGATTGTACTGATGGGTATGTCGACATGGGAACCTAGGACAATGTCGATGAAGAGGATGGAGAGGATATTCTGGCCTAGGGAAGTAGCAGGTGCATCATCTAGGAGAGTAACAACTTGCTCCTTGATGGAGATTTCAGCAGATTGGAAATCCCACTTGTTAGTGGAATATTCCAAGAACAAATTCTCTTGTGAGATATTGGATGGGAAGGTACATGATGGTAGGTATAGAGTCATGGACGATGTCATCTTCTACAAATACCGAGTCTACCTAGTGCCAATATTGGGTCTCGGGAAGAAGATTTTGATTGCAGTACATGAATCCCCACTAGTAGACCATCAGGGGTTTTTCAAAACCTACAGGCAGATTAGAGAGAGATTCTCTTGGAAGGGTCTCAAACAGGATGTGATGAGACATATCAGTGAGTGGGTGACTTGTCAAAAGAACAAGTCAGAGCAGAGTCTTCCAGCAGGATTACTTCAACCACTTCCCATTCTATATGAGAAATGGGAAAGCTCATCCTTGTAGTTCATTACAAGCCTTCTGAAGGCTCAAGGTAAGGATGACATATTTGTAGGGCTTGACAGGTTGACCAATTTTTCACTTTTTCTCACGTTTCCTATAGACTACAACATAGTGCAGAGGGTAGAGTTGTTCTTTAGAGAGACCTTTAGACTTCATAGGTTTCCACAAAGTAGACTCAGCGATAGGGGCAGTTGATTCATTAGCCCTTCAAAGGAGATTCCACCCTTCTATGAGGAGGGGCAGTTAGAGTTGGTTCCTGAGAAGGTACTAGAGTTTCAAGAGAGGAGGTTGAGGAGCAAGGACAACCGAGAGTGTTGGGATGGAGGGAGAGGTCTTCTAGTAGAGGATGCTACTTGGGAGAGCAAGCAATTTTTGCACTACTCTGGATTGGTATTGCTTGAGGATAAGCAATCTCGAGAAGGGGGGACTGTAATTTCCCTTTCAGAGTAGGATCTCTAGAGAGGAGGGCTTAGTAGTGTAAACAACCCCGTTAGACTAGCGTGAGGGCTAGACAGGGGTAAACAAGGTTACTATAGGTCACTTCAACCGAGCGTGTTATAATTCGAAAACGACATTGAGCTAAAAGTGACCAAAAGCACTTTTAAACCAAATGAGCTAAAAATAGTGTAGGTGAGATAAAAATAGGTCAACAATGAATTAGGGTTTCAGGCAGCTATAATAAAAGGTAAAGTGACCTAATTCATCATTATGAAGAATTTGACTTGACAGTTGAGGAGAGAGGCGCATCTCTAGAGAGAGATTTGTTGATTGCAGGAGGAAGACACACAGAGGTTGATTTCGGTGTTGAGAGACACACCCTAGTCACCGAGAAGATCATCCAGATCTTCCATCGTACTTCAACAATAGTTATCCAATTTTCAACAGTGAGGGTGAACTTGTCCAGTTAGAGGGCACAACTGCTGAGCATCGGATTGATTCAACCTGTACTATTCAGGGAGAATCGATTGATTCCCCTTTGACCCAGTTGAGAGGAGGGCATGATGTTTCTATTGCCTAGTTTTTTGTTAGATTCTGACCGAGAAATCACCTTGGGTGCATTTCTCAGCCATTGAGGGTGCAACAATTGTTATCTTTTTAGCTTGGGAGGTACTCCTGATGTTTTGTCTTGTATGCAGATGTTACCTCATGTTTACACTACCAGGAACTTAACTTTGTAATAGGTTTTTATAAAGTTGTTTTAAGTGGTTCTTTTATTAAAGTGACTTTTTAATAAAGTGTACCTTCTAATTNTTTCTATCCTTATGCCCCTTTTAGTATTGTCCTTTACAATTGTTGTATCCTTACCCACCACCTTCTCTATTTCCATAGGTAGTGGAAATCACCACATTTATAGCATTTCTCACAATTGTATCATACCTTTTCCTTGTAGGTAGCCTCATCTATGAGACATTTGATTTTACCATATAAAATGTGTTCATAGTCCATGGTTGTCAAACCCTTCTTTAGTCTTTTGTTTCTTTTGTTTTAAGCCACCCTTGACACTTCCTGTCCTTTGCACCTTGGGGTAACTCCCTTTACTTTAACTTTCTTTCCTCAATTGATCCTTTCTGTTTCCCTTAATTGTGTCTCAAGGGAAAACAATTTCTACTTTTTTAGTGATAAATGCTTTGGTTCTTGCTCAAATGATTTTGCCAAAAATCCTTGGGGCTTATTGTTTCTCTTTGCTCCCTTCGACCTCTCATCCTACCATTTGGCCTCTTTAGTCTTGTTTTGGCCCTCTCCTCCCATTGTTTTCCTATTATCCCTTCCTGTTGGCCTCGTAATTTTATGTTTGTCCTCTTGTCCTTCTTTTTGGCATCTTAGCTTATTTTTTACCTCTCGACATCACCTTTATCCTCTTTGGCTTCTTGGTTACCTTATTAGCCTCTGAGAATGCCTTTTTCTATTGTTCAATGTTAACCCCATTCCTCTTTTTCTTCTCCCAAAGGTCTTCCCTTTTAGACTCTCATCCTTTCTTTTAGCCTCTTGATTTTCCTTTTTGTCCAAGAGAATTTTTTTTTGTAACTTTTGACAAATGTTTTCATTCTTCCTCGAAGGTTTTCCCTCAAAAACCTTAGGACTTAGTGTGACTCTTTTCTCTCTTTGACCTCTCAACCTCCCTTTCAACATATTCACTCTTGTTTTTTCCTCTCCTCCTAGGATTGTCTTCTTCAGCACACACCCACGCGTTGCTTTGCTCTTCTCTTTCTCAGCCCCCCATGCGCCCATAATTTCTCTCTCAAAGTTTCTCGAGTTCTCTCCCATGAAACTAGGTGGTTGACAATTTTCCATGGATGTACTGGTCCATTACTCCCATGCATTTACCTAGGAGGTACTTTCTCAATTTCCCAACCATAATTCAATAAATGATTGGATTCACCTTTAATCTAGAGGGAAATAATGGTTATTTCCCCCAAAATAATTCAACAAGGTGGCTTGGGGTCCTTAGCAACATTGAATCCTCACTATGCCCCCTCACTAATCCATCTAATGGTACCATGGATAGTAATTGTGCTCCACCCTTCAGTCAATTGTTTGTCTTTCTTATTACATAATAATACAATTTACATTGTCCAGATTACCATGGCATGGTAACATTATCTCTATAATCAAATAACATCATTACTAATTTGTTGATTTTGTAGCTTTGAGAGGTAGTCCCACTAGAGACCAAGGTGCAAGGCATGTGGGAATTTTTGTTGTCTCTAGTTTTTCCTTTCGTTTCCTCAAAATAGTCCTAGAAGTCAGGCTAGGGCCTCATTAGCAAGATGATGGGTCTTGTGGATTTCTGATGGAGTTCCACACCCACAGGAGGAGATTAAAATATTCTATTTTAATTTTGACTTGTGAAAGGGCTCTTTGACACACCCTTTTGGACTTGTATAGATAAGGGACAAGTCATTGTGACATTATATCAATTGTACAAGATAGAGAGAGCATAAGTGAGGCACACTTATGCAAGGGAGCTTGGAAATTTCAGCAAGGATAAATCTACAATTGTGTGGAAAATTTGGCCTAGTGTTGGAGGTGATTTTCTGTTTCTATTTTGTGCCATGGAAGTTATATTTCTGAGCCAAGGAGGTCACACGTGAGAAGGAGAAGGAGGAAGCAGTATCCACATGTGTGGAGGAAATTAGGCCGCACTTGTGCGGAGAAGCATTTGTACAGCTGCACATGTGAGGAAATTGCAGCTCATGCATATGAGGGTTTTTGCAGGCCGCATGTGCAATTTTAGGCCGCAAAACAAGTCTATATTGATGATGTCGGCAGTCCTACGACTGACGTTAGCGTAGGTATAGGTTGCAGAAGATGTGGCAGATTGCAGGTAAGTTTTTCTAGTAATTTTGCCAAGTTGTATCTTTTCGATTTTCTTTTGGGAGGACAAGTTTGCCCTCAGAATTTTGTTGGTATTTTGTTGGACAAGGTTTTCCTAGTTTTGTGTCAAAGTGTGTTGACCAAGAGGGATGGTTTTCCCTCATATTTTCTAAATTTAATAAAGATTACAGAACACAAATCTGTCTCTGTCTCTCAGTTGTGTTGATGATCCATCTCTGATCTTTTATGTTTTTGGTGCATATCATTTTTAGTGTCAATGAGCTTGAAACAGGAAAAGAAATATGCTCAACTAAGTACCAGGGCAATTTAATTTTTTAATGAGCTTGACACAGGAAAATAACTATGCTCGTAAGGACCAGGTACTATGAAAGGATCAATTGATTCTAAGGATCATTGGACCAGAGTTGAAATTATATTTATCGTGGCAGGAGCAGGTAAAGAAAAAAACCCCATGAGCAAGGAATCCTTAATGAGACCTACTCCTACACTCTCAAGACTAGATTTTCCTTGAAAAGGGATATTATTCGATGCAACGTTGTGGAGATCTGGAGTTGTATAGTCAAGTTGATCAACAGTGATAATTTTTCTTTGATGGGGAAATCGTAAAATACAAAACATTGAAGATGCGATGTCGGTTGTAATGTTGCTTTCCGTGTAGGATCTCTAGAGAGGAAAGTGACATTGAGCTAAAAGTGATCAAAATTAGTTTTAAGCCAAATGAGCTAAAAATAGAGCAGGTCAGCTAAAAATAGGTCAACAATGAATTAGGGTTTTCAGATGCTATAAGAAAAGGTAAAGCGACGTAATTCATCATTATGAAGAATCTGACTTGACAATTGAGGAGAGAGGCACATCTTAAGAGAGATATTTGTGGATTCCAGGAGGAATACACCTAGAGGATGATTCCGGTGTTGAGAGACACACCCTAGTCATCGGAAAGATCATCCATATCTTCCATTGTACCTCAAAAGCAATTATCTAGTTTGCGGCAGTGAGGGCGCACTTGTCCAGGTAGAGGGCACACTTATTGAGCATGATATTGATTCAACTTGTCCCATTTAGGGAGAATCCAGTGATTCCCTTCTAACCCAGTTGAGAGGAGGGAAGGACACTTCTATTTCCTAGTTTCTTGTGAGATTTCATTGGAGAAATCATCTTGGGCACATTTCTTAGCCATTGAGAGTGCGACAGTTGGGGGGGACGCATTTGGGATTCCCGATAGATTATTAGCCCAGATCCAGGGAAATACTTCCGAGCCATTTAAGAGGAGCCTATAACACTCACTTTGAGACCCTTATCATCCGATTTCGATGGAGGAATCACTAGGGTGCAGTTTCCTGTAACAGTTGGGGTGCATTTCCCCAGAGGGATCCATCCAGAGTACAAACACATCAACAAAGGGATAATTGTCAGCTTGTTAGTCACCATGACTATGTGAGAGGGCAAAGCGCATTGTTTGAGATAGTTTTGGGTCATATCCGAGGTATGTAGCCACCATGGTGCACAATCCAGTCCCACAGCATTTGCCATGTGAGTTGTCGTAGCGTGCAATAGATCATCCAACTCACATCCTATCCAACAACAATATTCTATCATGTGGGTATCATCTTTATAGTTTACTTATTTATTGTATTCTAGCTAAGATCCACTTAGATCTGATATAGCCGATTGATTCTCTATTTTCAGCCGCATACGACATTGTAACTAGCAGAAAACTCATAATATATGATTTACAGTCTTTTGTGTCATTCTCTATTTGTATGCTTATTCATATGTTTTAAAAAACTTATTTATCTACACACACATGCGAAAAACACCAAGCATGTTACAACCCACAGCTTAAACGCATTCAGAAACGCCCAATGTATTAGATCAGATAGTAGACACAACGGATTAGCATCTTTTCCTAGACTAGCCAGATCTGGGATATTACAGTGGTATCAGAGCTTTAGGAATGCCAGTTTGTGACTAAAGACGACGAGTTCAACAGGTGAACCATAGGGTCATGAGCATGTAGGTGACAAGTACATCACTTACAAAAGACGTAGGAAGAGGAGACCTAGATCATATTTTCCCCCTTTTCCTCCCAGTTCAGAGGAAGAGGAAAAAGCGCAAAGGGAAGCAGAGAGAAGATCCATAGGAGGACCATGATAAGAAACCAACCCAGAGAGAGTGGAAGGGTAAGGAGAAGTTGGATGATACTACGAGGTGTGATCTTATAAGGAGGAAGCCATGATTCACCTGCAGAGATTCATGGGTCCCTGACCACAGGTGCATGGGCAAGGGACAATCCCATTATATTGAGGTTGTCGCAGACAATAATGAGGAGGAACAAGGCAGTCAGGCACATGACAGTGAGTCCACTAGCTCAAAGGAGGAGCCACTGCACGACTAGGAGAAACCTCTAAGGAGACCACTGACACCAGTAGGGGCGCATCCACTACTAAAGCCACAACCTCGCAAAGCGGTTAATAGACGAGCACTAGCAAAGAGAGTCATAGCAACCCTTTCTGGAGTGCCTAGGTATGACACCCTCAGTATCAGAGGGATTGTTCAGGGACAATAGGCCATTTCCTTGGTAGATGGCGGGGCAACCCACAACTTCATTGACGTTGCATGGGTATCTAGGTGAGTGTTATAGATAGAGGATTTTGAGGGGTTTGAGGTTGCAGTAGCAGATGGCCACACAGAGGGGTGTTTGGACAAAGTTTCAGACTTGGAGCTGAATTTAGGTATTACACCATGAGAGATACATTCTATGTAGTTGACCTAGCTGACATAGATGTGGTGTTGGGAGTCGATTTCTACCAACTACCAAACCCTTGAGATGGGATTCAGAGAAAGTGAGGGGAAGAAGATTGTACTGATGGGTATGTCGACATGGGAACCTAGGACAATGTCGATGAAGAGGATGGAGAGGATATTCTGGCCTAGGGAAGTAGCAGGTGCATCATCTAGGAGAGTAACAACTTGCTCCTTGATGGAGATTTCAGCAGATTGGAAATCCCACTTGTTAGTGGAATATTCCAAGAACAAATTCTCTTGTGAGATATTGGATGGGAAGGTACATGATGGTAGGTATAGAGTCATGGACGATGTCATCTTCTACAAATACCGAGTCTACCTAGTGCCAATATTGGGTCTCGGGAAGAAGATTTTGATTGCAGTACATGAATCCCCACTAGTAGACCATCAGGGGTTTTTCAAAACCTACAGGCAGATTAGAGAGAGATTCTCTTGGAAGGGTCTCAAACAGGATGTGATGAGACATATCAGTGAGTGGGTGACTTGTCAAAAGAACAAGTCAGAGCAGAGTCTTCCAGCAGGATTACTTCAACCACTTCCCATTCTATATGAGAAATGGGAAAGCTCATCCTTGTAGTTCATTACAAGCCTTCTGAAGGCTCAAGGTAAGGATGACATATTTGTAGGGCTTGACAGGTTGACCAATTTTTCACTTTTTCTCACGTTTCCTATAGACTACAACATAGTGCAGAGGGTAGAGTTGTTCTTTAGAGAGACCTTTAGACTTCATAGGTTTCCACAAAGTAGACTCAGCGATAGGGGCAGTTGATTCATTAGCCCTTCAAAGGAGATTCCACCCTTCTATGAGGAGGGGCAGTTAGAGTTGGTTCCTGAGAAGGTACTAGAGTTTCAAGAGAGGAGGTTGAGGAGCAAGGACAACCGAGAGTGTTGGGATGGAGGGAGAGGTCTTCTAGTAGAGGATGCTACTTGGGAGAGCAAGCAATTTTTGCACTACTCTGGATTGGTATTGCTTGAGGATAAGCAATCTCGAGAAGGGGGGACTGTAATTTCCCTTTCAGAGTAGGATCTCTAGAGAGGAGGGCTTAGTAGTGTAAACAACCCCGTTAGACTAGCGTGAGGGCTAGACAGGGGTAAACAAGGTTACTATAGGTCACTTCAACCGAGCGTGTTATAATTCGAAAACGACATTGAGCTAAAAGTGACCAAAAGCACTTTTAAACCAAATGAGCTAAAAATAGTGTAGGTGAGATAAAAATAGGTCAACAATGAATTAGGGTTTCAGGCAGCTATAATAAAAGGTAAAGTGACCTAATTCATCATTATGAAGAATTTGACTTGACAGTTGAGGAGAGAGGCGCATCTCTAGAGAGAGATTTGTTGATTGCAGGAGGAAGACACACAGAGGTTGATTTCGGTGTTGAGAGACACACCCTAGTCACCGAGAAGATCATCCAGATCTTCCATCGTACTTCAACAATAGTTATCCAATTTTCAACAGTGAGGGTGAACTTGTCCAGTTAGAGGGCACAACTGCTGAGCATCGGATTGATTCAACCTGTACTATTCAGGGAGAATCGATTGATTCCCCTTTGACCCAGTTGAGAGGAGGGCATGATGTTTCTATTGCCTAGTTTTTTGTTAGATTCTGACCGAGAAATCACCTTGGGTGCATTTCTCAGCCATTGAGGGTGCAACAATTGTTATCTTTTTAGCTTGGGAGGTACTCCTGATGTTTTGTCTTGTATGCAGATGTTACCTCATGTTTACACTACCAGGAACTTAACTTTGTAATAGGTTTTTATAAAGTTGTTTTAAGTGGTTCTTTTATTAAAGTGACTTTTTAATAAAGTGTACCTTCTAATT
>JZKD02S1712203.1:645726-667361 GCA_000966675.3 Picea glauca | reverse complement strand
GATGGGCCCTCAAGGGCCATGCTTAAGTCAATCTGCTCTCGTACTCCATGTCTGGGATCATGTGGGCCTCGAGACATGATCTCCTAGTTATCCCTAGATATCGGGGATAACAGGTCCCTAGCCCTCATCGAGAGACAATGTTTCCAAGGTCAGTTTTAGGACATCTCATCCAAACTCTAGCTCATATAGGTGATTATTAGATCCACAATACTCTATAGCTCAGAGATTTGGGGACCGAACTTGTTATAGACAGATTGGGCTCAGTTGGAGAGAGTCCATACATTGCTTCTTAGGTGCATCATCGGATGCAAACGTACAATTTCACAACCCATTATTCAGGCAGCGTTCGGTGTCCAACCATTTTGCCTCGAGGTTATCTTTCATTTAATCTCCTTCATTCATAGAGTCATATCTTTCAGGGACTATGCTACCAGGAGAGAGCAGTATCCCTATCTTGCACTTTGCTCCTTAGAGGCCCTCGCCTCAGATCACTCCATAGGCCACGCATGAGGTTGATTTTTGTTAGAATTTAAAATTTTTCTGGTTACATAGTTACAATTATCTTCTTTTAGCATTTAATCCAATAGTAATAGGATCACTAAAAGATAGACAATGACAGATACAATAGAACATAAAGTTTATCTTGGGAAACCCTCGTGGGGGAGAAAACCCAACAACCAAAATCCTTAGTATATATTCCTTCAACCATTGCAATAATGAGCTATAGCTCTCCAAGAAAGATCATGACCAAAAACACCAAAAGAACCAATCTCCAAGACTTGTGTGCTAGACCTCCTTATGCGCTCCAAGATACACAAGAGAAGTGTGTGTGTGTGTGTGAGTGTATCCAAATGGGAGGAACCTATCTTCTATTTATACACAAAGTGTCTCTTGAAGAGACACGACTCTTGACCTAACTAACCCATAAAAACATGGCCGACTAGCCACAATGG
This sequence comes from Picea glauca, assembly GCA_000966675.3. Lineage (NCBI taxonomy): Eukaryota > Viridiplantae > Streptophyta > Pinopsida > Pinales > Pinaceae > Picea > Picea glauca. The sequence goes on along the minus strand of JZKD02S1712203.1, from coordinate 666,408 downwards.
GGCTTTTTACATCTATAAGTAAAATACCAATATTATAATAATTTTTGTTGAGCCGACTTATACAATATAATTACAATGACCTTTTAAAGGTTTGACCAAAACAAATATAAAAATATCTTCCGTAGTTACACCAGAAATATTAACACTCCCTCTTAACTACGAAGGTATTCTTTCCAGACACGGACTCCAAGTCTGATACCACACGAGCTCACATCCATTGACTGTTGAACATGCGAATCTATACATCCTTGGATATTCATAGTGCACCATGACTTCACCACATGCATCCAAGATTTGTGGGTAGCTCTCAACAACTACAACATGTCCTATGACATCCATTACCCTGCAATGCATCAGTACTTGATCATGTGCACCCCTGTCTCAGTGCCTGTTATCCCCCCACTTTTAGGGATAACTAGGAGATCATGTCTCGAAGCCCACAAGTCCTAGACATGGAGTACCGAGAGCAGGATTGACTTTAGCATGGCCATGGAGGGCCCACCTTTTCTTTTTCCAGCATCTTCATCTTGCCAGCAGCAACAACATCCATCACCATCGGTTGGGTCCTGTGTCAGAGATAGTTCTTGCTCCATGAGGTAATTGGTCCAGGTATCATGGTATGTGTCACTTTGATCATCAAACCTTTTGAATATGTGTATCTGATTCCTTTTATTTCTAACAACTGCTTGGATCTTACACTTGCCCGCTTGACCATGTTTGGGGCGATTGACAGGATGCCCTAGTAAGCCTGTGTCTGTAGGTTTTGGTTTGCCACTGGGGGGGATTTCTGAGAAGCCATCGTCCGCTCCCATCATAGTACCACTTTTCCATCTTGTTTCCCGGTCATCTATCCCATTCCACTTGTCCAGACATTGGGTTGACCTATTTTCAGGATTGCACCTTATCTCGTGGGAAGAAGGGGTTAAAGGCCCAGAAGGTAAAAGCAAGCTGGTAAAATATAAAAGCATAAAATAAAACCTCGAGATGCTTCGCCCAGGGATCCCTGAGAAAGCAATAAAAAGCTTCTCAACAAGAAACAAGGACCCGGAAATAAATAATAAAACAAGGCCTAACCAGAGGATAGGGGGTCTCATCACGAGCCAGACTATTAGGTCCATGGGTATGGTTGCATGGCCAAGGGAAAGGGGGTCTCATCACGTGCCGGCCTTCTCATTTCTGTGAAAATACTTGTGGGTAACACTGTCACCACTGGTCACCACGCCAGGGCAGTGTCTCCTGATTAGCTCTTGAACAAAAAAGGCAATCAAAGATAAAAGAATAAAAAAGAATAAGAATAAAAGGCAAGAATGGGCTTGGAAAAAATGCATCCATGACAGGTACAACTCGCCTTTTACAAAGGCACCCATAGATGACATTTTTGCGTCCTTGGCCCTCACTGCACCCACATGTTTGGACATCCCCTGACCACATCACCCACCTACATGGCTTGGATGAGGTTTCTTCCGAGACCTTTCCTTCTCATGTGGACACTAGCCCAATAGGACTTTTTGTCCTTTTCTCCAGACTTGTATTGTAGGCTTGTGTAACGTCCTTGAGCTGCTGACTGATGTACTGGGGATTTTATGCATATGTTTAATAATATTGATGGTCCCTGTGACTGATGAGCCCATGGAGGGCGTACCTTTTGATGTGCAGGACCATGCCCGACGGACAGGTACCATTTTGGATCCGTACACATGGGGAGATGGTCAGTTCGGACCTCCATGGGGCTAAAGGGCCCATCAGGTGGATGTTGAGACCCCATCAGGGGGCAGAGACAGGATGGAGATGGATCAGGGGCTTTGCACCAGAGAAGAGGAGGACGTTCCACCAGAGGCACCCCGACAGAGCTTGACCTAGGGGAGATGGCCCTTTTCAGTGGAACGTTGGCCTTGGAAGGCCTAGGACGTCACCATCTTGACCATGACGTCATCCGACATCATGGACGTCTTGGGAGGCAGACTGGGCAGCAGTGGCACGTGTGGCAGGTTGGAGAAGCCCAAGGAGGGCTAACTTTTTGCTCCAGGATGCTTCATTTTCCCTAGAAGGGGCTAGCGTCCCCCTTAGAGGGGCTTTTTATCTCTTTTCAGCTCAATTAGGGTTTTAATTTGACAATTTAATGTAAAACAATATGATTTTGGTATTTTGGCCTTGTTAGCCTTTTACATGACTTAAAAAGTAAAATTAGGTCATGGAATGGTATAAATGAGGGATTTTTACCTTCATTTTTTCATCACAGCTCACTCACTCATTAGTGAGGTCTGAAATTTGCACCCTCTCTTGGGTTATTGGATGATTTAGTGATGCACACTTGTTGAAGGAAGACTATTTTGGCACATTTTGGCATTTCTCTTGAAGGAAGGTGTTACAACTAGGGTTTGCATGGATATTTCTTGATGAATTGTAAGTATTTTTCTGCAAAACTTCTTGAATGAATGGTTGTAGTCTATTTTCTTGCATATGTTTATGAGTTTTGCTGAATCAAAACCCTAGGTGACAAGCACACAAGTAGGTCCTTGTCTCATGTCCCTTGATAGAGAAATTTTTCAGCCATTGTTGGACAAAGAAAGAGCCTAGCCGTAGCTACACTCCTATTTCTTCTTCCCTTTAGCTAGCCGTACCTTACAAGCTGAGAAGAAGGAGACGTCTTGAAGCCTAGGGTTTCTACACTTTAGGGCTGATTTTTCTAGGGTTTGCTAGTAGAGCCTTGCTGCTCCAACACTTTGTCTTATCAAACCCTCTTGTCTCAGTTTATCTTTTATGCTAGTCGTTTTGCCATCTAAGGAAGGAGGAGAGAGCATGAGGCCTTGCTGTAGCAACATCGGAGTGAGCCTCTCTCCCCTAGGGTTTTGATTTTGAGGCCTTGCCTTAGCAACACCTCAAAACTTCTCCCTCTAGTCTTTGTCTCCTTCAACCCTTGCGTCCTTCATTATTGACTCCATTTGACCTGAAGGGACTGATCCTAAGACCTTAAGCGTTGAAGTAGAACATTATCCAAATACTCTCAAACAATTTGAATTGAAACCCTAACTACTAACCCTAGCCTAAGAGCTAACCCTACTAACCCTAATTGTTGCCGTCATCTTATGCCACTACATCATTAGTGCAACATCGTTTTGTTCATTAAGCAATTGGATAATGATTAAAGGCATCAATTGAATGAGTTATTGTTTTATTGTATTGAATGCCAATGTCATTCTAGCATTTATTGAAGAAGTGACATTACTTTCATTGCCATATTTATAAACATTGACTTCGTCCATATTTATTGCCATAATTACTTATATATATTTATCAGATACTCATATGAAGTACTAACCCATTGAAATAGCTTGCACATATCAGTTTGCTGTTGCTTTGTTCTAGGCAGGTACATTTCTTTGGGGGTTTCACTCCATTATTGGCTTTTTAGCCGGGAATATCTGGTTGGTGGTGACTTGTGAGGGGGGAAACTTATCCTTGTCTTATTATCTTTGAGCCTCCTCAAAACCCCAGGTCACCGGGGACGTCTCTCCTGGGCCTAACCTCCCTAAAAAGAAAGAACCATCCCATTGTGGTGACATTGGTAGGATTGGTTCCTGTTACGCCAGTTTGGCTCTCTATCTTATAGCCTTTTATCCTTGCTACAAATTGTGCGATAATAGTGCCAACCCTTTTTCATGCTAGATGAGATCCATCAGACTCAGTGCGAGCCCTTTTTCATGCTGGATGAGATTTTTCCATACTCAATGCCGGTCCTTTTTCATGCTGGATGAGTTCCACCTGTCACTCCCTCTAAAGAGGGACCACACCAAACTTGTCCCTGAAGTACCAGAACATCGTCCTTGACAACGACTTAGTGAACACGTCTGCAACCTGATCCTCGGTAGTCACAAACTGGAGCCTCACTGCTCCCCTCTGTACCATATCCCTGATATAATAGTATCTGATCTCGATATGCTTCGACCTGTCATGGAACACCGGGTTCTCTGACAACTTCATGCAACTCTGGTTGTTACACCAAATGCAGGTCGCCTCCAATCCGAGACCAAATAACCCAGACAATAGTTTCCGAAGCCACACTGCTTCTCTGCTCGCTGGACATGCTGCCACATACTCAACTTCAGCCGTACTGAGTGCCACACATGACTGCTTCCTTTTGCTCCACGAAACCATACTGGAGCCAAGACTGAAGCAACATCTTGAAGTGCTCTTTCGATCAAGAATACTGTCGGCCCAATCTGAATCTGAGTATCCATACAATCCAAACTCATGGTCAAATCCATACCAGAGACCATGATCCAGAGTACCCTTAAGGTACCTCAACACATGTTTTGCTGCAACCATATGAATCTTCCTGTGCTGCTCCAAATGTTGACTCAGGGTGTTCACCGCAAAACATATATCCGACCTTGTGTTCGCTAAATACATCAATGAACTCACCATGTGCTTGTATAAGGTAGAATCCAAAATCTCTGAAGTTATATCCTACAACAACTTCAGATTTGATACCATCGGAGTAGCCATGGCCTTATAGTCCAACATCCCGAACCTCTTCAGGATTTCCACAACATACTTTCCTTGATTTAGGAAAATCCCATCTGATCTTTGCCATACTTCTAGTCACAAGAAGTAGTGCATCATTCCTAAATATTTCTTCTCGAATTCTGTAGCTAGTTTTCTCTTACACTCTGTGATGAGCTTTTCCGCACCTGTTAGAAACACGTCATCCACATACAATAGTAGAATCACCGGTTCACCATCCTCAACCTTAAAGTAAAGGTTAGGATCTGCATTGCTCTTAGTAAAGCCCAAGCTCATCAGAAAATTGTCAATCTTGCCATACCATGCTCTAGGTGCCTGCTTCAATCCATATAAATCCTTCTTTAACCTGCACACATGAGTCTCCCTGTCATGTGTCTCAAACCCAAGTGGTTGCTCTACATAAACTTCCTCTTTTATTTCACCATTCAAGAAGGCTTCCTTCACATCCATTTGGTGCACCTTCCATTTCATCACAACGACCAATGAAAGTATAGTCCTGATCTAGGTATATCTCGCTACGGGAGCAAAGGTCTCCTCATAGTTAATCCCTTCCTTCTGAGAGAAACCTTGGGCCACAAATCTTGCCTTATATTTGTCAATACTGCCATCAACTGCGTGTTTCGTCTTGTAGATCCATTTCGAACTGACCACAGATTCCTCCTTTGGTCTGGGAACCACATCCCAAACATCATTCTGCATAATGGACTGGTATTCCTCTACCATGGCATCTTTCCATACTTGCTTTTCTGCAACCTCTTCATAACTGGAAGGTTTTGCATCCATTATGTCACACAAGCATGCCACGTAGCTGGAATATGGCTTCGGCTTCTTACTTTCCCTGAAAGATTTCTCTGGGGCACCGATTCTTTCTGCATCTCTGATAAGCTCTTGTGTCCAAGCTATTCTTCTCTTGCGAGAAGGCATCTCTGCTGGTTTCTGAGGTTCTACCATGTCATAATCCTCTGGAATGACTTCCTCTGGTTCAATTGCCTATGTCTCTGGAACTCTAGGAACTTCATTCTCTTCTTCATGTACCTCTTCTGCACGGATCTGTTTGGCTTTACTGAAAGCTGCATTCTCATCGAAGGTTACATCTCAGTTGATCTCCACTTTTCGGTGATTGGGGATGTATGTCTTGTAATCCTTCGATGTGTCATTGTAACCAACAAATATGCCCTTTTGTCCAGAAGGGTCCAACTTTGTCCTCTTTTCCTTGGGGACGTGAACAAATATAGGGTAGCCAAATATTCTAAAATGGATGACATCTGGCTTCTCTCCTGAAAACATCTCCTCGGGTGTCTTGTTTTCAAGCACCTTGTGGGGACTTCTATTCTGCACATACATTGTCATCTTCGTTGCTTCTGCCCACAGATGCATAGGAAGATCTTGATCATGGATAATGGCTTTTACTGCTTCCATGATCGTTCGATTCTTCCTTTCTGCTACTCCCTTCTGCTGAGGGTTATAGGGAGTAGAAAGCTCACTCTTAATCCCAACTTGCTTGCAATACTCCTTGAATTCTTCTGAGGTGAATTCACCTCCATTGTCTGATCGCAAGGTCTTTGTCTTTCCTTCTGTCATGTTTTCTACCAGTGCCTTGAACTCTTTGAATTTGCCAAAAACTTCATTCTTTGCCTTCAACAAATAAATCCATGACGTGAGTAATCATCAATGAAAGATACATAATATACATACCCACTTAGTGAAGTTGTTGACATTGGTCCACACACGTCTAAATGCATGATGTCCAAAACTCCTTTGGCTTTGTTGTCGCTATTGAGAAAGGAGTGCTTCACGTTCTTTCCTTGTGCACAACTTTTTCACACACCATCTGGTTCTGCTTGGATTTCTGGTAGACCTGTCACCATCTTGCTCACAACTGGAAGGGCTTTGTAGTGTATGTGAGCAAATCTCCTATGCCATAGTTCACTGGGATTCACAGCATCATGAACCATTGCAGAGTCTGAATGTCCTTTTAATTTGTAGACTCCTCCATCTTTAACTCCAATCACTATTGTATCATAAAAGGTCTTCCCTCTAGACCACATAAGAACTTGACCATCAACAAATGCTACTCTGAATCCTTTCTTATCCAATGCTGAAATTGAGAGAAGATTCTTCTTTAATCCTGGAACATAGAGAACTTCCTTCATCTTCATTGGCTTGCCTTTGTCTAACTTGTAGGAAGCTTCTCCAACTCGTTTGATTGGATACTGATAATCATCACCCAATTTCACCTTGTGAGGTGAATCTTTATGAACAAGGTTAGATAAGGAGTCTTCATAACCTGTCATGTGCTTGGAAGCACCACTGTTTATCAACCAAGTGTCTCTTCCATGAGTAACAGTACCTGTGAGGGATGAGATAAGGACATAATCTTCATCACTTGATTCATCTTGCTTTGCAACCTTCTTGGGAGGTTCATCATCTTCAGCTGTGTGAGCTTGATGCCTCTTACCTCCTTTTTGTTTCTTAATTTTCTTAATGAGGGGACAATCCCTAGCAAAGTGTCCCAATTCCTGACAACAGTAACATCTGATGTTTGAGTTGTCTCTTCGACCCTTCTTAAACTTCTTTGGTGAAGAGTGCTCCTTCTTGCTCTTTCCTTTCCTGTTGTGGGCGGCTAGGGTTTGATCTTCATCTGCCATCTTTTCTTCTCTTGCTGTCATCCTAGCTTCTTCCTGGTTGCAATCTTCCCAAAGCTTACTGAACTTGGGAAGCTTCTTCCTTGAGCGAATCCCTTGGATGAATGCATCCCATGACCTTGGGAGGCCATTCAAGGTGGTCATCGCGATCGCTTCTCCTTCTACTGAGTCACCAATGGCTTCTATCTGCTCCTTGATTTGATTCTCTCTTGAGAAGTAGGAGTGAATGGATTCTGAGTTCTGCATCTTCACATTCTTCATCTGAGTTCTCAGAGTCATCCTTCGGTTGATGTTGCTTTCTTCAAACATACGAGTTAAGGTGTTCATCATTTGCTTTGGAGAAGATAATGATGATACATGATGGATAAGGTGGTCGTTGATGGAGTCTGGAATAATCCTTTTTGCTTTTACCATGTCTTTATGCTTTGCTTTAGCTTCATTTCCTTCAGGTTCTTGAACCTCTTCTCTGATGAACATGTCCAGATCATGTTCTTCAAGAAGGCGGTTTATTCCAGGCCCCAAATTTATCAATTCCATCTAGCTTCTCATCGATCTTCGTTCCAGTAGTCATCCTGCTTGGGACCACATAAAAATTATGACTAGAATTGAAAATTCTCAGAAGAGAGATCTGAACTTATCAGTAGGTGCACTCTGCTAGGGCGAGCTGCTTGGTGGTCTTGCTTTGTTAAAATTCCCCCAAAAACTGAAAAACGTCAACCTTAGGGTTTGGGTGAAACCCTAACTACAACAACTATAAACAAGAAAAACTGGTTCGCTAGAAAAGTGCGCTAGGCTAGGGCGAACCTCCTGATGGTCTTGGTTTGTCCGGTAACTGTCTCTAGACTGAAAAACGACTCCTTTTTAGGATTCTAGATCTGCAACTGGCTTCTATTCAATCCCGCTCTGATACCATGTTAGAATTTTAAATTTTTCTAGTTACACAGTTACAATTATCTTCTTTTAGCATTTAATTCAATAACAACTGTAATAGGATCACTGAAAGATAGATAATCACAGATACAATAGAACACAAAGTTTATCTTGGGAAACCCTCGTGGGGGAGAAAACCCAACCACCAAATTTCTCAGTATAGATTCCTTCAACCAGTACATTAATGCGCTATAGCTCTCCAAGAAAGACCAAGACGAAAAACACCAAAAGAACCAGTCTCCAAGTCTTCTGTGCTAGACCTCCTTATGCGCTCTTAGATACACAAGAGAAGTATGTGTGTGTAAGTGTATCCAAATGGGAGGAAGCTATCCTCTATTTATTTACAAAAGTGTTTCTTGAAGAGACACGACTCTTGACCCAACTAACCCATAAAAACAGGGCCGACTAGCCACAATGGGCCTTTTTACAATTATAAGTAAAATACCAATAATATAATAATTTCTGTCGAGCCAACTTATAGAATATAATTACAATGACTTTTTAAAGGTTTGACCAAAACAAATATACAAGAATATCTTCTGTAGTTACACCAAAAATATTAACAGTTTTCAGAGGCGTCCCAACTTCTCCAGTCGATGACCATCTCCCTAGAGCGCCTCCCCCTCTTCAGATACTCTTTAGATGCACTGGCCCATCTCTTGCCGACTAGACAGATTGTGAACCGAGACAACAAAGAGGACATATACAGATTATACATTCAGGTCACCTGGACCTCACCCTCGATGAACCTGGGCTTGAAGATGTCTTTCTACTTAGAGCACTTTTTGGAGTTGCAGGATGGTATCATTGTCTGCCCCCCATACACGTACAAACATTGGATGCATTCACTCAAGATCCCTCTGGGACAACTTCGGGTCGGTTCTCATCGACTCTGAGTGGAGACTGATCACCATATCCCACGTTCTGATAGGGTCTGCCAGATGTGTCACGTAAAAGAGCTAGAGACAGAGAGGCACATCATTTTTCCTTGCCCCGTATACTACGAGATCGGAGGACGTTACTACTGCCTCCATAGGGACTCAAGGGGATCCCTCTCTACTTTCCTTTTGTATCAGGATTAGAGGTGCCTAGCTCTTTTCATCAGGGAGATCCTTAGTCATAGATCCCGGTTCCTGCACGCCCTCGCCCCACCCGGGGAAGATCAAGAGGATCACTTCATACTTCCATGCCTTTCCACCAGATCTAAGCAAAAAACGCCAGTCCAAGTTCTAGAGTATTTCAGACCATAGAGTTGTGAGACCTCGGACCGAGTTAGAGTTAGCTTGGTTTCCCATGCATTTGAGAGAGGTGTTTACATACAACAAGTGTCCCTAATTTTTAGGAGACATGGTTTGAGTGGGTCATTTGAAAGTTTGGAGCAGTTTTGAGCTTATAGGGATGGTCCTTGCATGATTCTAGGCCCGATAGCATTTTTTTGGGTGACATGTACGAACTTTCTATTTTTAGCAGGTTTAGTTCCAGGCCCCAGATTTAGATTCTGAGCACGGAGTATGGATCCTTGAGACATTTTAGGTCCTTTGGACCTTTTTCGGGATGAGTTTTCACATATTTCTATTTTTAGCAGGTTGATCACCAGGGCTCGTATGTCAACTCTGATTGCATATTTGGAATCCTCTCGAAAAATTGAATCCAATGAGTATGCTATCATTGACATGCGAGCACATTCTATTTTTAGCACAGTTTCCTAAATTTTAGGAGCCGAACCCTACTTTTAACAGTTTCTATAAATATCTGGGGTGGTTGGCTCCAAAGGTGATAAGTGGCAGGGTCAGTTTCCTACATTTTCAATGTGACATGTGGCATCTACTTGGCATCATTTGATGAGGGGGTGCATTTTCCAAGGCATGAGCATTAAATGAGAATTAATTAAGGTGAAGAGGGCGCATAGGATGAGGTGGCAAGTCAACTTCGACATGATTGAGCTAATTAATGCTTAGTCACCATTAATTTCCCGTCACCCGCCATAAGTACCACTTTCCGTCCATTAAAGGTCCATAAAACCACTTTACCCATGTCTCTTACTACAATCCTATACATATTTCTTTTCCTAACCCACTTCCTTTTATACCTACCCATTAACGCACCTATGCATGTCACTTTAAACTATGTCTTATGCTAACCCCACTCACTTTTTCTAACTCTAAACCCACTTAAGAATGTCACTTTAGTTAAATTAAAGTGTCCCCTTTTATTAATTAATTAAGGTGTAACCCCTTTCCTTTATACACACCCACTAACCCACGTATTTATGTCTCCACCTTTATTTACTAAAGTGTGTTCCCCTCTTAAATAAAGTGTGTTCCTTGTTTTTAATTAATTAATTAATTAATTAGAAGGTTTGTCGCCCCTTTTTAAAACATGCATACCCCCTTTTATATGACATATGCTCATCCTTCAATTAAAAAATTGCGTGGCTTAAATTACTCATGCGAATTCCCTTTTCAATAGAGTCCATCACTTAATGTAACTTATTCCTCCGTTTAAGCCATGAGCCAACCCCTCGTGCGTGTGTTCCATACTCTCCCTTACTCCATAACTCGTCATCTCCCTCACATGTGCGTCATCCTTTCCCTTTACGTCTCCTCCTCTTTCCATCCATGCATGCTAAATCCCACTCATCCCCATGCATACTTACTACGTCATCTCCCTTACCCTCACGTGCACACTTCCTTTTATCTACACATCTTCCCACTCATCTGTCCACGTGAGCTAACTCCCATGCATGCACATCTTCGCCACATGCGCATTATCCTCTCATCTCACACATCTCACCTCACGCATCTACCTAGCACATGCATTCTCCACATGCACATCCTCCTATTCGCTCATGGCCATATTCTCCCATGCGCAAACCCCCTCTCCTATCCTATCATGCACTTAGCCTATCCCACGTGGACTGTTAACTCATACTCCTGCTCTAGATTCCCTCGTGCACATGCTTCCTTGCTTTCTATTCCTCTTACTCATGCGCATGGGATTCCCATCCTCTTACTCCTATGCCTTTCTTTCTTTGCTTGGGGATTTTCGCTCTCATCACTATATATTGGAGGTCGAGCTACGTCATTATGGTCGGATTTTGTTTGCAGCTAGTACATTCTTCTCTTATTCGTCTCTCTCATTCTTTAGTCTAGTTAATCTATCTTTGAGCAAAGTGATCATTGTACCAGTTGTGGAGTTGTCAATTGTGGCGCAACCAACTTTCTTGCAAGCCTATTAATAAAGAAGTTTTGTGTTTGTGTTCGAACCTTTGTTCTTGTTTGTAGTTTGTTAATTTTGTAATTAGATTAAGTGACTTCTTACTATTCATTGTGATTTAATCGATCTCTTGAGTAGTTTCTCTCCCTATTTCTCTTCTCTATTTCTTGTGCTAACCCTGCAGGATCCCTCCAAGATACATAAACTATCTTTTCCCCCACATCTTGGACAGTTTTAACATGCTGTCCAAGACATATCAGCCGCTGTTTTTTGTCACTTTTTGCAGAAAATCAGACTTTAAGACAACAACAAAGTATCCTAGGGAATTCCCCTTGAGACTGGCAAGCACCAGCCCAAATAGAGAGGGATCTAGCCCGTGACAATTTGGGGCTTTTCTCCTTTAGCCTCCTTTTCATCGCCGTTTTTCATCTTATATCAACTCAATTTGAGGGTGAAAAAGTGTGCTAACAAATTGGTGCTGTTGCCGGGGAACGCTAGCCTTGGTAACAATGACATCGTGAATTTTTATTTCATTGCTTTACTTTGTTTTAACTCACCTGACGACTCCACATGATACAGGGACGACTCCACAGGGGACTTACACAAGAAGATCTTTCGGTTTCGATTCCCTTGAAAGATTTAGTTTTAAGCTTTGAAGAAACCCTAAATACCTTTCCTGGAACAAGACTATTCTTTCACCAGGAGCTCCTTGCGAAGTTGGTAGGCATACTAAGTTCTTTGGTAAGTTCTTTTCGAGGAGCACTATGGTGAGTATAACTTCGACACCTTCACCTTTGGTTTTATTTTCATCTCAAGATAGTAGGGTAGCATCTGTGCATGTTTTTATCTGAAATTAACAATATGGCTGCAGCTGTGAGGCCACCAATGAACTGGAGATTTTATGCCTTTGACCCACTAAGTTTTGTTGCATTCCCAGATTATCCTCATCACTTACCTGCACGTAAATGGCTGAAATGTATACCTTTTTTTGTAGGGGGGTCGGGAGAATTAGTTGAGGATCACTTGGTCGCTTTTTCAAAGTTGTTGGATGATTTTCATGTGGAAAATGAGGATGTGGCGATGAGGATGTTTGTGTTGACCCTCAATGGGGAGGCACGAGCATGGTACAAGTCCCTTCCCGATGCCTCCATTGATGGATGAGATTCCTTCAAAGAGAAATTCACTGATAGATGGACGAATACACATGACATTTTCTTCTTATTCATTGCGTTTTCAATTATTAAAAAGCATGAAAGTGAAACTTTTTTCCAATTTAACGCTCGTTTTTCCAAATTTTACAATTGAATTTCTATTGCTTTGATTTTTTTTATCTTGAGGCATTTGATGGTATTTTTGGTGTTTTTTATTAAATTTAGAGCTGTTATTAGGTTCTTTTCAATTTTCTAGAGCATTTCCCAAACAACAACATAATTAGGATCATTGAAAGAAACACAATCACAAGGTACACAACATTTTATCTTGGGAAACCCTCACGGGGGAGAAAACCCAACAAAAACTTCCTCAATAATAGATTACCAATACAATGCCAAGAATTAAGACCAAACCGCCAAGAATAGACTAGGACTGAGCATGCACCTCTCTCTCCTTCTTGCAACTGTAACTACTTTCAAAATATTCACACTATAAGTGTGAGTGAGTGAGTGAACAAATGAGGCGCCATCCTCACTTATAAATACTAGCTGAGGAGGTGCTAGGGTTATGTCTCTTCACTTAGCTGGGCCGACTTCTTCCAAGAGTCGTTAAAACCACTTTATAAACCCTAGGGGCTGAATTTACAAATACAACCATGTAAATATGGTTTGACCAATCCACAAAAGGGGATTTGGTCTTATACAAAACCTAACATGATCAATCCACAAAAGAGAATTTGATCTATAAGATAATAACTCAAATATAATTAGAATATTCTTCGAAGTTACAATATTTCAACACTCCCCCTTAACGAGAAGGGTATTCTACTAACATAACCCAATACGACATTGGGAGAGAGAGAGGGCAACAACATCATCAACATCTGGAACATTGACTGGCATGTCTAGAAATCATCAGAAGTTTTTCTCATCGTCAATAACATCATCATTCACAACATGGAGATGGAGTAGCATCATCATCATCATCTGCATCAACATCAATTAGCATAACACTAAGGCAACAATATCACCAACACCATCATCAATAGCATGAGGTTAATACAACATCATCAACAACAACACGAGGCTGATACAAGATCATCAACAACAACACGAGGTTGAAACAACATCATCAACACGAGGCTGAGATAACAACATCATCATCATATGGCAACAGAATGAGGCAGGTCAATAAGATTTTGTGGTACTCTGCAGACCGTCCTTATCAAACCTTCGGGATTTGCCCAAGAATCATAAGATTCCCCAGGATGTAAAATCCTAATGGAGCTACCTTGTGGTACTTTGACAGACCGTCCTTACTGGACCTTCGGGATTTGCCCAGGAATCAAAAGATTCCCTAGGATATAAAATCCTAACAGAGCTACCACTACTGACCACAACTGACATATACATGCACAGGTACTCTAACAGACCGTCCTTACTGGACCTTCGGGATCTGCCTAGGGATGGTCAATCCCCTAGGATATAAAATCCTAACGGAGCTACCCGTTTTTGGTCAGGATACCATAGTATCATCAACATCACTCTCCCTTTCGAGGGAGGTCCTTTTGGACAACACCAAGATTGTCTCGGAAGAGCTCAAACTTCACACGAAACAAAGGCTTGGTCAACACATCCGCAACCTGCTCATCTGTGCCAACATATTGGAGCTTTACAACTCCCCTCTATACCATATCACGAATGTAGTGATACTGGATCTCTATGTGCTTCGACTTATCATGGAACACTGGGTTCTTCGTCATCTTTATGCAACTCTGGTTATCACATAGAATCAGGGTGGATTCCATCTCCAGATCTAATAGACCTGTCAACAACTTCCGAAGCCATATGGCTTAACAACTGGCGGAACATGCAACAATGTATTCTACTTCTGCCATGCTGAGAGCAATATCGAATTGCTTCCTGCTCTACCATGAAGTCATGGCTGACCCCAGATTGAAACAACATCCTGAAGTGCTCTTTATATCAGAAACACTTCCAACCCAATCTGAATCAGTATAACCATACAGTTTAAAGTCATGATTTCCAGTATAACAGAGACCATATTCCAATGTACCCTTAAGGTATCTCATCACATGCTTTGCAGCTACAAGGTGAACACGTCTGGGCTCTACCAGATACTGATTCAAGGTGTTCACAACAAAACATATATCCGGTTTGGTATTCGTCTGATACATCAATGAGCCAATGATCTATATATATAGAGTAGCATCAACCAATTTTGACGAAGTATCAACCGAGAGATTCAACTTTGTTTCCATGGGTGTGTTCATTGCTTTACATTCCAACTTGTCAAACCTCTTCAGTATTTCAACTGCATACTTCCCTTGGTTAAGGAAGATCTTTTTTGGGCTCTGCTAAACTTTAAGACCTAAGAAATAATGCATCATGCCTAGGTCTTTCATCTCAAACTCTGCAGCGAACTTCTTCTTACACTCTGTGATGAGCTTTTCTTCTTCTGTTAAGAATAAGTCATCCACATATAGTAGCAATATAATTGGCTCATCATTCATAACCTTGAAGTAAATGTTAGAATCAACTTTACTCTTGGTAAAGCCCAAGCTCGTCAGGAAACTATTGTTTTTGCCATACCAAGCTCTAGGAGCTTGCTTCAACCCATACAGAGCTTTCTTCAACCTGCAGACATGAGTCTTTCTATCTTCAACTTCAAACCCTTGTGGTTGTTCTATATACACTTCTTTTTCAATAACACCATTTAAGAAGGTTGTTTTCACATCCATCTGGTGTAACTTCCACTTCATTTTGGCTGCAAGAGCTATGATGGTTTTGATAGAAGTGTATCTGGCTACAGGAGCAAACATGTCTTCATAATCAATGCCTTCCTTTTGAGAAAAACCACAAGCTACAAATTTTGCTTTATGTTTTTCAATACTTCCGTCTGCAACATGTTTTACTTTGTATATCCATTTGGAAGATACCACATCTTTGTTCTTTGGTCTGGGAACTATTTCCCATACATCATTTTATAATGGACTGGTATTCTTCCGTCATGGCATCCACCCATTCTTTCTTCTGAATGGCCTCTTCAAAGCAAGTAGGTTCCTTTTTTATGAGATCACACATCAAGGCCATATAACTGGAGAATGTCTTAGGTTTCTTGCTTTGTCTCATGGTTCCTTCTGGGGCACCGCACTTCTCTCCATCTTGAATAAGTTCCCTTGCCCAAGCTGACTTTCTCTTGTGAGAGATCGTCATCTGGGGAGGTTCTTGAGATTCTATCATATCATGATCTTCTGGAATCTCATCATCAAGTGTAATCATAACTTCCTTCACAGGTTCTGCAACTCTGAGAGTGACAAGTTCTTCTTCATATACTTCTTCAAGCTGACATTTCCTTGATCTTTTGAGTGTTGCATCTTCATCAAAGGTTACATCTCTGCTGATTTCAATATGATGGTAACCTGGTATGTAAATTCTGAAGGCCTTAGAGTCCTCACAGTATCCAACAAATATTCCCTTCTTTCCTAGAGGATCCAACTTAGTTCTTCTCTCTTTCGGAATGTGTACAAACACTGGACAACCAAATATTTTTGGATGACTTATTTCCGGCTTCTTCCTGGTGAACATTTCTTCAGGGGTTTTGAATCCAAGTGCACTATGGGATAATCTCTTTTGGACATAAACTGTTGTTCTTGCTGCTTCATCCCATAATTGCATTGGAAGATTTTGATTGTGGATCATAGTCTTCACTGCTTCCATTATTGTTCTATTCTTTCTTTCTTCTACACCATTTTGTTGAGGATTATAGGGAGTGGTGAGCTCCCTCTTAATCTCGACATCTCTGCAAAAGCTTCCAAATTCATTTGAGGTGTATTCTCCTCCATTATCTGACCTGAGTGTCTTGATTTTTCTTTTGGAGAGATTTTCTACCAAGGCTTTGAATTCCTTGAACTTTTCGAGTACTTCATCTTTTGATTTCAAGAAATAAACCCAAGTCTTGCAAGAATAATCATCAATAAATGACACATAGTATACATACCCACTTAGAGAGGTTGATGGCATTGGAGCACATACATCTGAGTGGATGAGATCCAAGATTCCTTCTGCTTTACTGTTGCTCTTTGGGAAATGATTCTTTATGTTCTTTCCTTGTGCACGTCCCTTGCATACACCTTCATGATCAACCTTGAATTTTGGTAAACTTGTAACTACCTTGCTTACATATGGTAAGGATTTGTAGTTGATGTGAGCTAGTCTTCTATGCCAAAGATCACAAGGACTCTCAGTGGAGTGAGTCAAGGCTGCATCTGAGTGACCTTTTAACTTATACAAGCCACCTTCTTCAGTTCCAATAACAATTGCATCTTCTATGGTTTTTCCTTTAGGCCACATAAGAACTTCACCATCTATGAACGCAACCCTGAAACCTTTCTTATCTAGAGCTGAGATAGAAAGTAAGTTCTTTGTCAAACCTGATACATAAAGTACGTCCTTCATTCTCATCGGAGTCCCTGAATCAAGTTTGTAGGTGGATTCTCCCATTCCTTTGAGAGGATACTGATAATCATCTCTGAGTGAAACTTTCTGGGGAAAGTCCTTTTCTGTAAGGCTAGAGAGAATGTCTCTCTGACCTGTCATGTGCTTAGAGGCACCACTAGCTATGAGCCAAGTGTCCTCTCTAGGTGTCACAGATTCTGAGAGGGCGGAAAATAAAACATAATCTTCAATCTCTTCTTTAGTCAACTTCGTGGGTGGCTCATCATCTTCAGCTGCGTGGGCATGATGTCTTTTGTTATTTCTCTTCTTGTATTCTTCCCTTCTGGCATGACAATTCTTAGCAATGTGTCCCATCTTATCACAATGACAACATTGATAAGAGGATATTTTTTTTTTCTTTTCTTTGACCCTTATGATATTTCTGGAATCTCCTTGGAGGGTGAGATTCTTTATGAAGGTGGGTCTCCTTTTGGAAATGAGACATTTTCTTTCCTCCTTTAGCATGAGCAGCTAGGGCTTGATCTTCATCCCTTAATAGTACGACTTCTCGGTTGGCTACTCTTGCTTCTTCTTGAACACATTCTTCCCATAGATTGTCAAATTGGAGTTTTTCTTTTCTTGCACAAATGGTTTGGATGAAGGCATCCCAAGGTCTTGTGAGACCATTAAGAGTTGTCATGATGAGTTCATCTTCATCCAAGTTGTCTCCAATTGCTTCTAGCTGTTCTTTGAAATGAGTAACCCTAGAGAAATAGTCTTGAACTGTTTCTCCTTTCTGCATCTTTGTATTCTTGAGTTGGGTTCTCAAGTTCATCTTCCGATTGATGTTTTTTCCTTCATACATTCTGGTTAGGGCATCAAACATCTCTTTTGAAGTATTCTTAGAAGATACTTGAGGGATCAAGTGATCTTTAATGGAGTCTGCAATGATCCTTTTGGCCCTAACCATATCCTTCTTGTACTTCGCTTTGGTTGCATCTTCTTTGGGTTTTGGTACATTTTCTTTTATGAATTTTGCAAGGTCATTCTCTTCAAGAATGAGTCCAATTCTGTACTTCCAGGCATGAAAGTTTTCCACACCTTCTAACTTGTCAACAAGCTTGGTGCTTGCAGACATCTTGACTTGGAGCTGGGAAAATGACCAAAAATGAAAGTGCTCAGAAAATGAATCTGAACTTACCAGGAGATGCGTTGGGCTGAGGCGAGTAGGCTGGAGCTGTCTGTTTTAAAAAATTCCAAGTTTTTCCCCTTGAAACTTGACCTACGCAAATCTGGACTGGTACTGGTTTTGGTTTCTTGGTTTTCTGGTACGAGTCAAAACTAGGGTTTGACTTTCCAGAGATTCTAGCCACTGAAAAGGTGCGCTAGGGTAGGGCACACTTTTCTAGATGGTTTTTAGTCAGAAGTTCCTCTTTAGTAAAATGCCCTAATTTCCTTGTAGGACAACAGTGACGTTTTTAGATACCTAGTGAAAGGTGCTCTATTCAGTCAAGCTTTGATACCATGTTAGATTTAGAGTTGTTATTAGGTTCTTTTCAATTTTCTAGAGCATTTCCAAAACAACAACATAAGTAGGATCACTAAAAGAAACACAATCACAAGGTACACAACATTTTATCCTGGGAAACCCTCAAGGGGAGGAAAACCCAACAAAAACTTCCTCAATAATAGATTACCAATACAATGCCAAGAATTAAGACCAAACCACCAAGAATAGACTAGGACTGAGCATGTGCCTCTCTCTCGTTCTTCTTGCAACTGCAACTACCTTCAAAAGATGTGCACTAGAAATGTGAGTGAGTGAGTGAACAAATGAGGCACCATCCTCACTTATAAATACTAGCTGAGGAGGTGCTAGGTTTATGTCTCTTCACTTAGCTGGGACGACTTCTTCCAAGAGTGGTTAAAACCACTTTATAAATCCTAGGGGTCGAATATACAAATACCACCATGTAAATATGGTTTGACCAATCCACAAAAGGGGATTTGGTCTTATACAAGACTTGACATGATCAATCCACAAAAGGGGATTTGATCTATACGATAATAACTCAAATATAATTAGAATATTCTTCGAAGTTACAATATTTCAACATTTTTCTGAGGAATGAAGACCCTCATAATCTGGAGGGAGCGCAAGCTGCCACTATCAAGTTAGAAATAAATTACCTTGCAGCTTGTGAACTCCTTTTGATCCATGTCCTAGACCAACTAGTGAAGGTAACTCCAGTCGATGATCATCAACCATTGGTTGTTACAGAAGTGCAAGAAGTCTATGTTATTGAAGATGAACCCCAACTTACACTATGTCAAGTTCCCAGAGATGAACAGGAGGGTGATAGCCAAATTTTAGATGATTTAGAACCAATAGCTATGCCATTTGAGTCACATACAAAGTTCCAAGAAGATGAACGTGAAGATGTGAATACTCAGGAGTGTTCATGGTTTCTTTCCATTAGCGACGATGGAAAGTTTCAAGAGGAGGAACCACATGTTAACCAAGTGGAGATCAATCAACAGGGGGTTTCATCTGTGCCCATCCTAGTGGAGGCTTCATCCTTGCCTATCACAGAAGTGGTCCAAGAAAAACTTGATCATATACCATTATAGCAGGAGGAGCCACTTTTGGTTCAACCAGAGGATGATGTCCCTTACACTTTGCCTACGATTCCACATCCTGAGGTTGTTCTTCAAGGTCCCGAGATTGATCAGTGCTTGGATATTAGGGCTCATCATGACCTAGTTGAGCTTAAGATGATGGAGGTATTTCAACAGGAAGATTCTAAGAGTTTCGGCTCTTGTGCATGCATGCTTGTTATTGTTGAAATACCATGTTCTAAATCCCAACCAACAACTTTCAGTCAAACAACACCCTTCAACTATGCCTTCACTAGCAAGTACATCAAGGCAACTTTGGGTCATATGAGATTTCATGATTGGCCCCCTTGGAAGGTTGACTTGGTTGACCTCTCCCATCAGATTAATCATTTGGCTGCATGGTTGTTGAAATTAGTGCAGCTGCAAGAGCCATTCTCCGGGAGGATGGCTCTAAGACCCTAGCTAAGATCTAGGGCCCCTAGTACACTCCTGGGGTTCTTGGTTTGGGACCAAGTAGTTTGAGCCATGGAAAAAGACCCTAGTAAGGGCCCCCAATGTATTATTGGGGTTCTTGGTCAAGGACCAAGCAGTAAGTCCCTAGATGTGTTCTAGGGCCCCTAGATGTGTTCTAGGGAATCCTTGCTCGGTGCTTGGATTGATCCTTGGTGGTTGATGATGTAAGTCCCTAGATGTGTTCTAGGGCCCCTGGATGTGTTCGAGGGAATCCTTACTCAGTGCTTGGATTGATCCTTGGATGTGTTCCTTGGTGGTTGATGATGTAAGTCCCTAGATGTGTTCTAGGGCCCCTGGATGTGTTCCAGGGAATCCTTGCTTAAATGCTTGGGTTGATCCTTGGTCTTGTACCTTGGTGGATGAAAGACCCTAGATGTGTTCTAGGGTCCCCATATGTGTTTTGGGGTACCCTGGTCTTGGACCGGGTAGTTCTTGGTTGTGTACCAAGATGTGATGATGTGTGATCTTCTTCCTCTCTCCCAGAATGGTCCATGAGACCTAGGAGAAGCCGCGAAGATGGACATGACCACATCATGGATGTTTCCTCTTATGCAGTGATGATAAAAGTTTATAAGCCATCATGAGACTTATGTGGACATGTTTTGCCATTGAAGAGGAGCCCCTTG
>JZKD02S1712203.1:632619-644240 GCA_000966675.3 Picea glauca | reverse complement strand
GAAGTCCATCTCTACACAGATCCGGGCAAAGGTGGATTTGACTGGGGCGGCGTCAGGGCAACTGCCGAGATATTTCCCTATGCCATTTCCTATAGATTCAAGAGATTTCTCCCCGTGGAAGTGCAGGGGAAGTGACGGGAGATGCACCCAGATCGGAGCAGAAGAAATAGAGGCTGTGGCTGGGTCAAAGTCAGGGGTCCATGGCTGCATGGACAGCCCTGCTCTGCCCCAGAACCATGGCCCGGAGCTGGAAACCAAGTCTCTTTCATCAGAAGATTCAAAGATCGCTGCGAAAAAACCCCTCGCAAGGGGACAGACTGTAACCTCATCCTCAAGAAGCGGGGACCATTCGGAGTCAATCCAGGAGCGAAGATCAACCAGATTCGGCCAGAAACCGTTGAACCTGCAAATCAGGGCAAGCTTGCTGAACTGAGAGGAATACTCCAGTACTTCCTTCGGCATCTGGATGGAGACTGCCTGGGCTTCAATAATCGCGATTTTCGGAGCAGAGGAGCTCCCTCGGAGGGAGGCCACATCCTTGAAAGAGGCCCGTCCCGCACGTCCCAAAGAGGGACCCTGATCTGGTAGGGGGCGGGCGAAGCAACCCCCGTCGGCCTTGGCTGAAGAGGAGCGAGCAGGAGCAGAGGGGCCGCCGGCCGCCATGGAGGTCGCAGCCACGAGAGGGGGCGCATCAGCCGCAGGAGCAGCCACCCGGGAAGACATCTGCCACCGGCCGGAACGAGCTTGAGGCGCCTGGAATAGCTCGAGAAGAGGCCAGCGGGCCTGTGGAGAGCTGAAAGACTAGGCCGAAGCCCGAAAGAAACCCTTGCCTTCTCTGCCGCCGCTACGAAAACACGAGACCTCAAAACCCTTGAGTTTTGATCCATGATCTTTAAGCTAATTTCGAGGATATAAAAGATGACAGCATCTATATGTCAGGTACATCTTTGAATGGCTAAAGGTAAGTTCAGAATTATTTTTATATGAAATCTGCACTTAATCTACATTCAGAAATTTTATGTTTAGATTTTTTTTTACATGTTCAGATCTCACAGTCTATGTTTAATCTACTTCAGTTATTGTTTTAAGTGCTGATCTGTTTGTACTGTTGAGTGTATTTTTAAAAGATATTACTGTAGTTTTTCTTTTCCCTAGAATCTAACAATGGTTACATTGGTCCTTTGAGTATGATGATTTAATCATGGCAGCTTCAGGGTAGAAACCTTTGGGTCTAGGGTAGTTGTCTTTCCTTTCCACATTGTCATTTCAATCTTTCTTTCTTGCTGATTTTTAGTAATTAGAATTTAGGACAACAATCTACATTTTCCTTGAAGTGTCTTTTCCCTTCAGTTATTTGCTTCAGTCTTTGCATAAGTGTCATTGATTTTTGCCTAGTTATATCATCATGTGGTTGTGTCTTGTGCGTCTTTCCTTTCATGAATAAATGACTTTCCACTAGTGCTTTCCCTAGGTCAAAATTTGAATGTCTATCGATCACATGCCGAACCTTTGTGTCTATCTTTAGAGTGAGTGTGTATGGTGGTCCCGTTTGGCATTGTTTCTGAAGCATTGAGCCTTTAGGATGGGTATTTTGAGAAGGCTTAGGAGAGTCTTGAGTCATCTTATGTTTTTCATCCTGATCTCTTATCATTGAGCCTTTTTGCTTTGAGTCAGTTGTCCCCCTCATCCAACAATAGGGATACAAACTCCTTCAATACTCCCACACTTGCATGGAATTGCACGACCCTTCTTTCACACTCAAGAATCGACCTCCTCAAACAAACAATATCGGATATAAAGCTCACAATCTGAAGCTAAGGGTTTTACTTCCACAACAACACCAAAAACTCTTGGAAATAACCAAACAACTTAGCAAAAATGATGATAGATCTTCCTCTGCAATGAAATCCAAGTGGAAAACTTGAATGGTTTTCCCCACCAAACGGCTAGGGTGGATCTCTCACCACCAAAACCTGATTAGCTAGGGTGGAATCTTTCACCACCGAAATCAATCCAATTAGGGTTATTCCAAACCCCCAAAGGCTCCAAGAGATCTTCAAATCAAATCAAAATATTCATCAACATAATGAGAGAATATGAGCACATATCTATTCTTTATACTCCCTTTCACCTTTTTCCCCTCAAGTGACTTTTAATTCATCTTTAATATTTTCTCATAAAATCACTTTATTAATTTAATAAACTTTTTTAACCCCTTTTAATGCCGAAAAGTGATTAATTGGCTTCTAAGACATTTTCGGACGTTGGAAGTCCCTTTCTCATCATCCCAATCTTTAGACCTTTTTGTTCTGGTTCCAACGAGCTATTGCACTAAGGTATTCCCTCAGATAATATGATCCAAAAACACCATTAGTGCATTTAATTAAATTATACTCAATAATAACCACAAATTACGGAAATCGTAGGACTTCCACGAAACCAAGAACAAACTGTGCAAAAGTGATTTTAATGATGAAAGATGGTAAATGGACTAGGCTTGGCATCATATAACTCCTCCAAATCCTTCGAACTCACCGATAACATCACCTCACCCTTCTGTCTGGGCTGATACAAGCCTCGAAAATCATCTCGAACTGTAGAACAGTGGAAACCAAAAATGAGGACATTACACTAGTCATGCCAAGATGCTTCCAAAGGTATCGTCCTCCATCATCAAGGTGCAATGTTCATCATCAAAGGGTGCTCCAGACATGGGGTCCAGGGGCAAGGTCCTGCAAAGACAAACAAGTACGCCCTCCAAGGGTCCACAAGTCATATGAATGATGCCAAGTAAGCCACATCTAATAAGAGAACCACCG
The DNA here is from genome assembly GCA_000966675.3 of Picea glauca. Classification (NCBI taxonomy): domain Eukaryota; kingdom Viridiplantae; phylum Streptophyta; class Pinopsida; order Pinales; family Pinaceae; genus Picea; species Picea glauca. The sequence continues at coordinate 641,421 of JZKD02S1712203.1, read as the reverse complement.
AAACATGTGCATCAAACCCCCCTTTTCAAATTAAACACATGCTCAAAGACCTTATAAAATTTGCCAAATTTAGGTATGGGAGGGGTGTCAAGGTGCCCTATTGGGTTAACCAATCCCCAAGTCAAGGAATGTTTCCCAAGAGGACCCTATCTAGGTCATGTGATGAGTATGAAGTGGATTGGGGCAATGTTAAAATTTTGGTATGCTAGATTAACCATAAACAATGTCACATCATTGTCACCCAACCATGCCATCCCCAAGCACAATAACTTTTTCTTAGATAGATTCCGGAAAGTCCACTAGAACCAATAGATAAACCCTAACCAGGAATACCAATACTACCGCGACAACGATACAATATCAAGAGAGCGTACCTCTACCAATAGAAGCGCACCTTTACCAAGAGAAGTGCACGAGAGAGCTACCAGAAACACTAAGATTTACACCATGACCACTACTACACCACCCTCTCCAGATTTGTGCCTCCTTTTGCTGCAACTGCTGCTCCTTAAAGTTGCGCACAAGTTAAGTGAGTGAGTGTTTGTTCAAATGAGGAGTGCTTAGCCTCTATTTATACTAGTCTGCCAAGGTGTTTTTTCATGTGGGGCTGGCCTCACTTTCTGGAGCCTTCTATTTACTTGAAAGTTGAAACATTCAGTCCCAGGCAGAACTTGAAACATTCACATGAAGTGAGGGTGGAAGGGAGGAGCAAGGGAGGATTGGAGTCCTCTACAGGTTGAAGCCTGAAATAGGGAGTTGCAGCTTCCTCAAGTTGGCACTTGAAAAACAGAGGATTGGAATCCTTTACAGGTTGGAGCTTGNGAGTGCTTAGCCTCTATTTATACTAGTCTGCCAAGGTGTTTTTTCATGTGGGGCTGGCCTCACTTTCTGGAGCCTTCTATTTACTTGAAAGTTGAAACATTCAGTCCCAGGCAGAGCTTGAAACATTCACATGAAGTGAGGGTGGAAGGGAGGAGCAAGGGAGGATTGGAGTCCTCTACAGGTTGGAGCCTGAAATAGGGAGTTGCAGCTTCCTCAAGTTGGCACTTGAAAAACAGAGGATTGGAATCCTTTACAGGTTGGAGCTTGATCTATAGGGAGTTGGTGCTTCGTCAAGTCAGTGCTTGGAAAATAGGGGATTGGTGTCTCCTTGAGTTGGTGCTCAAAAGGGATTGGTGTTCCTCACAAATTGCAGCGTGTAATTAATATATAAACATTGTATTTTCAGTTAAAAGAATATTTGTTTTTAAGATAAAACTTTGTGTCCTGTACTTCATAGTTGATCAATTGTTGTGTATTGATGAAAATAATGTTTTAAAGGATTGTTAAAAAAAACAGCAATGCTGATTCACCCCCCCTCTCAGTATTGAACATTATTCCAACAGTTTCAAACATATCTTTTTACATAAGCCCACATAAGTACTTACTAGATACAAGTTCATTGTTAACATTTCTGTCATGGTATTTGTACTTTATTAATTGTAAAAACGGTTTTGTATTGTGTTTGTATTTTACTTATCTCCACAGTTTTTCAGAATTTATTTGAAAGAAAAAGCACTTGGGAAGAAGTAAACAGGTTTTTCCGACTTGCATTATAATGGGCTTATATTGTATTAGCATTTCATTGTTCCTTCGTTTCCAATTTCAGGCTTGATATTTTGGTTTATATGTTGTCTTATCATTTCGCTGTTCCTTCTTTTCCAATTTCATGCTTTATATCTTGGTTTATTTGTGTGCAGTTACATCAATTGATGCCCTCGGTAATTACTTGTCTTGTTTCCAAGCGTTTAGGGCGCCGATTATCTGAAAATCACTGGGAACTTAGAAATTTCACTGCAGAGCTTGTTGCATTTATATGTAGAAGGTATTGATATATTTTCTTTCCTTACCCTCAAAAGTTTGCTATATTTATTTGTAGCCTATTACAAACTAAATGTAACCTCCTTAGGAACAAAAATATCCTTTTTAATCCCTGTCCTAGTTACATTTATTTTTAGCAAAATGTTTGTGTTTTGTTTATTTGATTTATATTTTGTTTGTTGCGTTACATTTAGTGCTTTTTCCTTTTTTGGTGTACCCAAACTATTTATGAATTGATGTTTTGGTGTACCGAAACTGTTTATGAATTGTTCTTTGGATGTATTTACTAAGTAGCAGGAAACACCTCCCCCTCTTCTCTGGGGGGAAACAATTCTGAAATCCGAACAGCCAGAAATGTGGAAGAAACTTCTGGAAACATTTCCTTGAATGTTTCAGGCCCATTCCCTGGTCTCTTCCTTGGAAACAGCTCTATTTCAAGATGTTTCCAGCCAGGAACTGGCTGTAAAACCAGTGGGTTGTGCGGGACATGGCATCTGACATTAGGTTCCATGCAGTTGGCATAAGATGTTTAACAAGATAAAAAAAAGGTAAAAAAGAACGATAAGAAAAAAGAAAAAATGACTAAAAAAATGAGTTTAAAACATTAAACCCTATAAATCTTCGTACCACTGCTTTTCTCACAAAGGAGCAGCAGCAAGAGTGTTAACAGGAGCAGTGTGTGAACAGCGAACTGGGCAGCAGCAGCCAAGTTGTTTCAGATTTCATTTCTGAATTTTTGCGGCGCAATGTTTGTTGTTAGCTGTAGGTACAATCATCCCAAGGAGGCATTAAACATCATACCATATATTTCCAGTAAAAAGTACTCTGTATAGTGTTTTGATCTTGGTGATTCGACCTGATGTTAATTCAACCTGAACACCACCTTTCTCTTTTATCAGACCAAAAATAGCAAAGCATAAGAGTTCATGATTAAGATTACTGGATATATAACGACAACAGTCATTTTTCTTTTCATTATTTATTGCAAACCAATCTCCTTGTATGGCTGGGCATCAAGGAATTCGATGACTAGTACAACCAAGCACACAAAGGAGTCTTTGTCAATAGCTTCGAATAAAGAAATCCATGCTTTTTCTCAACAGTTTAGTCAATAGAGCATAGATATCCCAGGCAGGTGGCAGTCATTAAGATAACTTTCTTGGATTAAATACTTACATCTCACACATTCACATGAACCTATTCTGAAAGCTTGATTACATAGCTTTTATAGTTCTGAGTTTTACATCTCAGTTATGCATAAAAAATTGAAAATCTGAACTTAATGATGGATTTGCATAGCGTTAACATGACCTTCTGCAGAATTTGTTCCAACTTTCCAACTTTCTGAAGCAATATGACACTCCCAGAAAATGTTTGATAGATTCAGGCTTAGAGCACATGGGGCACCTATAATCCGTGAATCCACACTTTGAAAGTCTGGCCTTTGATGGAAGTCCCTAAGAGATAACCAACCAAGCAAATATGTGGAGCTTGTAAGACTCTGTAGGANTTCAGAAATTTTATGTTTAGATTTTTTTTTACATGTTCAGATCTCACAGTCTATGTTTAATCTACTTCAGTTATTGTTTTAAGTGCTGATCTGTTTGTACTGTTGAGTGTATTTTTAAAAGATATTACTGTAGTTTTTCTTTTCCCTAGAATCTAACAATGGTTACATTGGTCCTTTGAGTATGATGATTTAATCATGGCAGCTTCAGGGTAGAAACCTTTGGGTCTAGGGTAGTTGTCTTTCCTTTCCACATTGTCATTTCAATCTTTCTTTCTTGCTGATTTTTAGTAATTAGAATTTAGGACAACAATCTACATTTTCCTTGAAGTGTCTTTTCCCTTCAGTTATTTGCTTCAGTCTTTGCATAAGTGTCATTGATTTTTGCCTAGTTATATCATCATGTGGTTGTGTCTTGTGCGTCTTTCCTTTCATGAATAAATGACTTTCCACTAGTGCTTTCCCTAGGTCAAAATTTGAATGTCTATCGATCACATGCCGAACCTTTGTGTCTATCTTTAGAGTGAGTGTGTATGGTGGTCCCGTTTGGCATTGTTTCTGAAGCATTGAGCCTTTAGGATGGGTATTTTGAGAAGGCTTAGGAGAGTCTTGAGTCATCTTATGTTTTTCATCCTGATCTCTTATCATTGAGCCTTTTTGCTTTGAGTCAGTTGTCCCCCTCATCCAACAATAGGGATACAAACTCCTTCAATACTCCCACACTTGCATGGAATTGCACGACCCTTCTTTCACACTCAAGAATCGACCTCCTCAAACAAACAATATCGGATATAAAGCTCACAATCTGAAGCTAAGGGTTTTACTTCCACAACAACACCAAAAACTCTTGGAAATAACCAAACAACTTAGCAAAAATGATGATAGATCTTCCTCTGCAATGAAATCCAAGTGGAAAACTTGAATGGTTTTCCCCACCAAACGGCTAGGGTGGATCTCTCACCACCAAAACCTGATTAGCTAGGGTGGAATCTTTCACCACCGAAATCAATCCAATTAGGGTTATTCCAAACCCCCAAAGGCTCCAAGAGATCTTCAAATCAAATCAAAATATTCATCAACATAATGAGAGAATATGAGCACATATCTATTCTTTATACTCCCTTTCACCTTTTTCCCCTCAAGTGACTTTTAATTCATCTTTAATATTTTCTCATAAAATCACTTTATTAATTTAATAAACTTTTTTAACCCCTTTTAATGCCGAAAAGTGATTAATTGGCTTCTAAGACATTTTCGGACGTTGGAAGTCCCTTTCTCATCATCCCAATCTTTAGACCTTTTTGTTCTGGTTCCAACGAGCTATTGCACTAAGGTATTCCCTCAGATAATATGATCCAAAAACACCATTAGTGCATTTAATTAAATTATACTCAATAATAACCACAAATTACGGAAATCGTAGGACTGCCACGAAACCAAGAACAAACTATGCAAAAGTGATCCTAATGATGAAAGATGGTAAATGGACTAGGCTTGGCATCGTATAACTCTTCCAAATCCTTCGAACTCACTGGTAACATCACCTCACCCTTCTGTTTGAGCTGATACAAGCCTCGAAAATCATCTCGAACTGTAGAACAGGGGAAACCAAAAATGAGGACATTACACTAGTCATGCCAAGATGCTTCCAAAGGTATCATCCTCCATCATCAAGGTGCAATGTTCATCATCAAAGGGTGCTCCAGACATGGGGTCCAGGGGCAAGGTCCTTCAAAGACAAACAAGTATGCCCTCCAAGGGTCCACAAGTCATATGAATCATGTCAAGTAAGCCACATCTAATAAGAGAACCACTCAAACATGTGCATCAAACCCCCCTTTTCAAATTAAACACATGCTCAAAGACCTTATAAAATTTGCCAAATTTAGGTATGGGAGGGGTGTCAAGGTGCCCTATTTGGTTAACCAATCCCCAAGTCAAGGAATGTTTTCCAAGAGGACCCTATCTAGGTCATGTGATGAGTATGAAGTGGATTGGGGCAATGTTAAAATTTTGGTATGCTAGATTCACCATAAACAATGTCACATCATTGTCACCCAACCATAGGCACTTACACATGCCATCCCCGAGCACAATAACCTTTTCTTAGATAGATTCCGGACAGTCCACTAGAACCAATAGATAAACCCTAACCAGGAATACCAATACTGCCGCGACAACGATACAATATCAAGAGAGCGTACCTCTACCAATAGAAGCGTACCTTTACCAAGAGAAGTGCACAAGAGAGCTACCAGAAAGACTAAAATTTACACCATGACCACTACTACACCACCCTCTCCAGACTTGCGCCTCCTTTTGCTGCAACTGCTGCTCCTTAAAGTTGTGCACAAGTTAAGTGAGTGAATGTTTGTTCAAATGAGGAGTGCTTAGCCTCTATTTATACTAGTCTGCGAAGGTGTCTTTTCATGTGGGGCCGACCTCACTTTCTGGAGCCTTCTATTTACTTGAAAGTTGAAACATTCAGTCCCAGGCAGAACTTGAAACATTCACATGAAGTGAGGGTGGAAGGGAGGATTGGAGTCCTCTACAGGTTGAAGCCTGAAATAGGGAGTTGCAGCTTCCTCAAGTTGGCGCTTGAAAAACAGAGGATTGGAATCCTTTACAGGTTGGAGCCTGATCTACAGGGAGTTGGTGCTTCGTCAAGTTGGTGCTTGGAAAATAGGGGATTGGTGTCTTCTTGAGTTGGTGCTCAAAAGGGATTGGTGTCCCTCACAAGTTGTAGCTTGTAATTAATATATAAACATTGTATTTTCAGTTAAAAGAATATTTGTTTTTAAGACAAAACTTTGTGTCCTGTACTTCATAGTTGATCAATTGTTGTGTATTGATGAAAATAATGTTTTAAAGTGATTGTTAAAAAAAACCAGCAATACTGATTCACCCCCCCTCTCAGTATTGAACATTATTCCAACAGTTTCAAACATATCTTTTTACATAAGCCCACATAAGTACTTACTAGATACAAGTTCATTGTTAACATTTCTGTCATGGTATTTGTACTTTATTAATTGTAAAAACGGTTTTGTATTGTGTTTGTATTTTACTTATCTCCACAGTTTTTCAGAATTTATTTGAAAGAAAAAGCACTTGGGAAGAAGTAAACAGGTTTTTCCGACTTGCATTATAATGGGCTTATATTGTATTAGCATTTCATTGTTCCTTCGTTTCCAATTTCAGGCTTGATATTTTGGTTTATATGTTGTCTTATCATTTCGCTGTTCCTTCTTTTCCAATTTCATGCTTTATATCTTGGTTTATTTGTGTGCAGTTACATCAATTGATGCCCTCGGTAATTACTTGTCTTGTTTCCAAGCGTTTAGGGCGCCGATTATCTGAAAATCACTGGGAACTTAGAAATTTCACTGCAGAGCTTGTTGCATTTATATGTAGAAGGTATTGATATATTTTCTTTCCTTACCCTCAAAAGTTTGCTATATTTATTTGTAGCCTATTACAAACTAAATGTAACCTCCTTAGGAACAAAAATATCCTTTTTAATCCCTGTCCTAGTTACATTTATTTTTAGCAAAATGTTTGTGTTTTGTTTATTTGATTTATATTTTGTTTGTTGCGTTACATTTAGTGCTTTTTCCTTTTTTGGTGTACCCAAACTATTTATGAATTGATGTTTTGGTGTACCGAAACTGTTTATGAATTGTTCTTTGGATGTATTTACTAAGTAGCAGGAAACACCTCCCCCTCTTCTCTGGGGGGAAACAATTCTGAAATCCGAACAGCCAGAAATGTGGAAGAAACTTCTGGAAACATTTCCTTGAATGTTTCAGGCCCATTCCCTGGTCTCTTCCTTGGAAACAGCTCTATTTCAAGATGTTTCCAGCCAGGAACTGGCTGTAAAACCAGTGGGTTGTGCGGGACATGGCATCTGACATTAGGTTCCATGCAGTTGGCATAAGATGTTTAACAAGATAAAAAAAAGGTAAAAAAGAACGATAAGAAAAAAGAAAAAATGACTAAAAAAATGAGTTTAAAACATTAAACCCTATAAATCTTCGTACCACTGCTTTTCTCACAAAGGAGCAGCAGCAAGAGTGTTAACAGGAGCAGTGTGTGAACAGCGAACTGGGCAGCAGCAGCCAAGTTGTTTCAGATTTCATTTCTGAATTTTTGCGGCGCAATGTTTGTTGTTAGCTGTAGGTACAATCATCCCAAGGAGGCATTAAACATCATACCATATATTTCCAGTAAAAAGTACTCTGTATAGTGTTTTGATCTTGGTGATTCGACCTGATGTTAATTCAACCTGAACACCACCTTTCTCTTTTATCAGACCAAAAATAGCAAAGCATAAGAGTTCATGATTAAGATTACTGGATATATAACGACAACAGTCATTTTTCTTTTCATTATTTATTGCAAACCAATCTCCTTGTATGGCTGGGCATCAAGGAATTCGATGACTAGTACAACCAAGCACACAAAGGAGTCTTTGTCAATAGCTTCGAATAAAGAAATCCATGCTTTTTCTCAACAGTTTAGTCAATAGAGCATAGATATCCCAGGCAGGTGGCAGTCATTAAGATAACTTTCTTGGATTAAATACTTACATCTCACACATTCACATGAACCTATTCTGAAAGCTTGATTACATAGCTTTTATAGTTCTGAGTTTTACATCTCAGTTATGCATAAAAAATTGAAAATCTGAACTTAATGATGGATTTGCATAGCGTTAACATGACCTTCTGCAGAATTTGTTCCAACTTTCCAACTTTCTGAAGCAATATGACACTCCCAGAAAATGTTTGATAGATTCAGGCTTAGAGCACATGGGGCACCTATAATCCGTGAATCCACACTTTGAAAGTCTGGCCTTTGATGGAAGTCCCTAAGAGATAACCAACCAAGCAAATATGTGGAGCTTGTAAGACTCTGTAGGACCTAACTTTGCTTAACTGACTAATCCATTGGGATTTTGTGATCTGAAGACACCCATATAGGGTCCATGGTAGGAGCCAAAGGGTATTTTTCTATGTTACCAGGATTAGGATACGGATCGGACAGATTTTTGAAAAGTCAGGATCCGGATACGGCGAGGATACAGCAAGTACAAAAACATATAATAACATTTTTAAAATTTAGAAAAACATATTCAAAATTCAGAATCAAAACCTTTCATGTATCACAGCATTAAAACTGTTCATTAGATAATTTATAAATCTGAACACTGAAATGATGCATCTATAAACTATAAACTATATTTATATAACTAGTATATTTATAGACTTATAGTATAAACTATATCACTTTAAAGTTTAATACTATATAGTTTATAGTATAATATTTATATAGTTTAACTTTATATGATATCATATATTATGTTATATTATAGTTTATATGATGATGATGGTTTATAAATTTTAATATTTACAACTTGAGTGGGCCTGTTATCG
>JZKD02S1712203.1:611956-632609 GCA_000966675.3 Picea glauca | reverse complement strand
GAAATTAGAATCATAAAGTAAAGTACAAGGGTAATAGTCTTCCCCCTTTGTGCTTAGAGACTCATAAGCACATGGGGACCACTTTCCAAGGTATCCAAATCTCAACAGTGGCAACTCAAATCCTAAGGGAACCAACCTGCTAGGGCATCCTGTCATTTCCCCCAGGTGTGGACAAGTGGAAAGACAAAAAGTCCAAGCACACATCAGAAGCAAAAAGAATTGAATGCACATATTCAAATGTTTTGAGAATCAGAGTGACACATACCATGATACCCAGACTCATTACCTCTTGGAGTAAGACCCACTGCTGCTGAAAGACCATGCTGATGGGATGGATGCTGCTGCTGACCAGGTGGAGGCGTTGAAGAAGAAGGATGGACCCTCCAGGGCCATGCTCAAGTCAAAATGGCTCTCGGTACTCCATGTCTAGGGCCTGTGGGCCTCGAGACATAATCTCCTATAGTTATCCCTAGGCTAGGGGATAACAGGGCCTAATGGTTAAAAACATGTGTTTCCCCTTAGAGGTCACAGGTTCGAATCCAGAGGGGGTAGGGTATGTACACCTCCGTAGACTTTAGTAGTCAAATCGTTGTGCGGAGGGGGTTCCTTGTCCCACAAACAAGGGGGTCTCATACACCACTTTGGTGTCTGGCTTGGTCGTAACCTTAAAATTAGATTATTATTATTATTATTATATATTATGTTATAATATAGTTTATATTATATATTGTAGTTTAAACTATTTATAATTATATTATATATAACATTTTATAATATATTATGTTATAATATATTAATATATATATTATTATTGATGAATTGTTTTTTTTCCATGTGGTTCATGGCATCAAATATTAGTGCTCGCTACGTCCATAGATAACTCCCCTTGAAATCGAAACATGGGGGAGGCCGAGCATTTTCGAAATATTGGGGGCTCAACAACAAGAGCATCTTATAGACCCATTTAAGGGCACAACATGTCACTCACAAGAAATTGAACTTGGGTGGGGAGGGTAACAATCAATCCTCCCAACCACCCAAGCTACATCCAATGGACTTATTATTGATGAATTGTTATATATATATATATATATATATATATATATATATAAACTATGCAAATAGTAAGAAATTAAATAACTCCCCAGTGTCATCTGTAGCCGTTCTCCTGCTAATTCCTTGCTAATTAAAGAATGTAGATTTTCATAGTTCCTAATACTGCTAATTTTGTAATTCTGGAAATAAATTGTGTATGAAGTTTTTGAAGCGTCCAATGTTTCGAGTGGACACTCCACCTATCGTTAAGGACTATTGAAGCAATAAGTATGAAAAGCGTGTTGGGGTAGGGGGTATATAAAGGTGAAGATAATATGACCGTTTGGGCAAAGGATAGACATAGCCATTATAAATTAGCTGTTGTGAAAAAAGGAGAGTTATTTTGTTATTTTTTTTTGTGATTGGTGGAATCGGCAACTCACGGTTCTTGTACTCCGTGACACGGGGTCGATTCTCGTCTGCTGCCTCTATAACCTCCAGGTGCTTCCACATAGCCCGCAAGCATGGGGCACGGGTAAATCGAGGTGAGAATCGAACTTGAGACCTCCTTTTTACATTTCCTTCCATTTACACGACACTTGCCAATCGGCCTACACCCCTGCGGGCGAGAGTTATTTTGTTATTATTAATAAGGTAAAAGTTTACAATAAAAGAATAAATTTAAAGCTAAGAGAATAGTAAATCAATAATAATTATTAAATAATAATATAGTTAATCAATAATAATTATTAAATAATAGTATAGTTAATAATAATTATTAAATAATAATATAGTTATTAATAATTAACAATGTTACACTTATCTTTATCGGGAATTTATCGTCGGGGGTCCAAAATTGAAATTATAGGTAATATCGAGGAAATTATCGGAAATTATTGGGAATCTTTAAAAAATATAAAAATAATCATTTTTTTCAACTTTTTAAACTTCTAAAGCAACACCAACATCAAACAAACACATAGTCACATAAATATGAAAATACAACAACAATATAATATATATAAGATGTTAAAGTGGTACATAAAACATTGATACTGAAATATGATATTTGTCTTGACCCTTGAGTCACAATTCCTAATAAGATAATACAAAATCGCATCAAAACAAAAATAAATGTATCTCATGAGATGATTATCATGAGGCATCTTGATACTGCAAGCCTACAAGAATAATCATGATGCACTAAGATATCAACGATTCCCTCTACCCCTTTTACGAGAAGAGGTCATCGCTGACGCTTTTCCTCTAGAAGCAATAGGTGGAGGTGTTGAGACTAGTCACGAGGTGGTAGGTGCAACTCCTGGGGATAAGGAGTCTAAGGTGGAAGATGTAGTGGGATGTCTTCCACCTCTTTCCCTAATTGGCACTCTCCCGACTCTTTGTGGATAACGTGGCACTAGCTCAGGAAAACTCTCAATTTCCTCCTACTGCTCCAAATCTGTCTCTCCTACAAGTGGAAGATCCTCTGGCTTTGATACCTCCTCCCCCTCCAACTCATCAACATCATGCTCCAACCACTTAGGTGCCTCCTCCATGACAGGCTCCTTGGTCTCCACCCTCCACGGACTCGTAGTGTCAATCGAATCCAATACAATGGGATCAATGTGGGGTGCTTTGTTTCTCTGCTTCACCCACAACCTGAGATTGTAGTAGACATAGACCATGTCATTGAGGCGATGGCCATCTAACATGTATGAGGGACAATTTGTAATTAGAGGATGAATCATGATGTCCCATGGGCATAAATTAAAATTAATGAGATCATAAAAAATTAAAATTTTAATTTGAACATTTCTAACCTATTACGCTTCTTGGAGTGTATCTTTTCAAAGACACTCCAATTGTGCTCACACTCTAAAGAGCTGCAAGTTTGACTCAACACTCGAGCGACAAGTTTTTGCAGCTATGGGACTCTACTAACATAGTTTTCCCACCAAACATCTATAGGAAATAAATGTAAAGGAAAGACAACGAATTATATTCCCATTGAGTAGCAAATATTTAATAGATAGAAAGGAAAGACATTGAAATTTGAAAGTTTGAAATGAATTGTAGCTTACCTGGCATCTAGTGGTACTGTCTTGGATAGCCATCTCATACCCAAATGTCCCAACACTCGACTTATATATTTGAATTTGTTTGGAAATCTTCGAGCGTTGAGCAGGAGTCAACAACATCCTTTGAACACATTGGAAAAATCCACGCATAACCTCTGCATCAAACCTAAATTCACATGCATAAGAGTATGTAGGGTTGAGGTAGAGCCCTGTTGCATAAATCAGAGGATGGAGAGTGTTGTTCTGTTGCTCATCAATCACACTCCATATCTCAGCTCGTTTAGTGAATCCCTCTTCCCCCTTGTCCTCATAGCACCGATGGATAGCTTCCTTGGCCCTATCCATGGCCTCACACAAGTAGCCCATTGCGGGCTTCTCACCATAAACCAAGCGAAGAACCTTTACCAAAGGTTCACTGATAGCACACAACTCCTGTGCTCCCATCCAAAAACTGTGATCGTGTCTCACAAGTTGGGCTATGGCTTGCCCATCCACTTTAGTGCTATAGACACGAGCGTTCCACTCATCCAAAAGAAACATCCTCTACAACTCCAACATAGAATTGTGGAGAAACTGAAGAGCAATGAAGCTTGTCGGAAAATGCGTGATAGTAGGACGAACCAACTTCTTGTTCCATGTGAACCGTCTTATGAGTGTAAGAACATATGTATGATTATATATATATTTTGTAACAGTCCTAGCAGACTCAACAATTTACTCGATCCAAGGAATTTTTCCCATGTCCTCTAACATCAAATCAATGCAATGGGAAGCACAAGGAGTCCAATATAAGGTCCGATACGTCCCCATGAGCAACTTGCCAACAACATAATTAGCAACATTGTCCGTAATGACTTGGACAACATATTGCGGGCCTATCTCTCGGATGAAGTTAACCAACAACTCACATAATCTCTGTGCATCTTTAACATATGCAAATGCAACAACAAATTTGATAAACATTGTCCCCCTGGGACAATTAACCAAGAAATTGAGAATGGACCTACCCTTCCCATCTGTCCAACCGTTTGACATAACGCTGCATCTTGTGATCTCCCATGATTCCCTCAACTCATCTATTCTCTTTGTGCAATCTGTCTTTTCCCCTTGAAGGGGAGTCCCTCTCAAGTCATTAAAAGAAGGTCCCTTGTATCTTGGACCAATAATAGCAACAACTTCATGTTGAATTTTAAGATGCTTAGCTCATGCACATGTAGTTTATTTCATTTAGCATGTACTTGAACCATAAACAAATGCAACAACACCATACACAAGTGCTGCAATACCCAAGATCACAAGAAGAATAACCATGCACAAGAACACAAGAAGTATCCTGGGAAAACCCTTCTCAAACAAGGGAAAAACCCAACAATCCTTTGCTATATTCTCAAGAGAAGATCCCCTACACCATAGACCTAGCACACAAGAGGGTGCTTACCAAAACCTAGAACCTAGCGCCCAAGAAAGGTGCGCACTTTAGCCGTACATGCACTTGCTGAAATTCCGAGTTGACAAGTGAGAGTGTGTGATCCTCAATGGGGATTCATCTTTATTTATACAACAACTGAAACAACAAAAGGTGTGGCTATTGCCACAGTAGGGTCGACCTCAATAACTCAGTAATATAATTAATCATTACACAATATTTAAAGGGCCGACTTCTACCCTTTAAATCACAAATTAGGGTTACAAGTAAATCTTACTCTTAGACAATATAGCAAGGATCTCACATGTCCACTAGTGCTCAGCCACTAGGGACACGTCCACTTGTGCTCAGCCACAGGGACGTCATATTCAATAGATCACTCAACTGAGTCCACAAGAGTACCATCTGGAGTACCATCTCAAGCCGACTCAACTAAGTCCATAGGAGTACAAGGCATGAGACCATCTCAAGTCGACTCAACTCAGTCCAGAGGAGTACAAGGCAGGAGACCATCTCAAGTCATCTCAATTCAGTTCAGAGGGGTAGATAAGAGACCACACGTCATAACAACTCAGTCGAGAGTCTGACGCACACCCATCACATGGGCACACCCAACACTTGGGCTCCCTAACACAGATGTCTCAACTCAGTCCAAAAGAGAACGATCTGGAGGATGTCTCATGAAGCTGCAATCAACAACACTCCCTCTCAGCTAGGGAGGCATTCTCCACCAGGCCAAGTCTCTCACGGAAGTACTCGAACTTCGTCCTGGAAAGCGGTTTGGTGAAGACATCTGCAACCTGCTCATGTGTAGAAAGGAACTGCACGTGTACTTCTTTTCTCTACACCATATCTTTGATATAATGATATTTGATATCAATGTGTTTCGATTTATCGTTAAACACAGGATTCTCGGAGAGCTTCACACAACCCTGGTTATCGTAATGGATAACAGTGGAATCCATCTCATGTCCAAATAAGTTTGCAAGGAGCTTGCGAAGCCACACTGCTTCGCAAATTGCCACACATAATGCTATGTACTCTGCTTCTGTGGTACTCAAGGCCACAAAGGTCTGTTTCCTACTTTACTAGGAAACCATGGCAGATTCCAAAGTAAAACAACCAGACATGCTCTTCTGGTCCACTGCGATCCCTGCCTAATCTGCATCGACATATCCCTGCAATCTCATATCTACACTGGAGGCATATCTCAGGCCATATCCAACTGTGCCTCGTAGATATCTCAATACATGCTTCGCTGCTATCCAGTGAGTCTGTCTCGGTTGACTCATAAACTGACCGAGTACATTCACTGCATAGCACATATCCGGTCTGGTGTTAACCAGATACATCAATGATCCAATCAGCTGTCGGTAAAGATGTGGATCAACCTCGCCTGAATCAGTAGAAGCCTCGTTCATTTTTTCAGATCCATCACCATCAGTGTAGGCATGGACTTGCAGTCTGTCATACCGAATTTCTTCAATATCTCCACTGTATATTTTCCTTGACTCAGGAAAATCTCATCAGTCCTCTGCCATACTTCTAGTCCCAAGAAGTAGTGCATCATACCCAGATCCTTCATCTTGAATTCATAAATCAATGCATGCTTGCATTCAACAATAAGACTTTATGAGCCGGTGAGGAATAAATCATCAACATACAGGACCAAAATCAGGTACTCGTCTCCAACAATATGATAGTATAGGTTTGGATCAACAACACTTTTGCTGAAGCCCAAACACATCAGGAATCCATCCATCTTCTCGTACCAAGCATGAGGTGTCTGCTTTAGTCCATATAGGGCTTTCTTCATCCTGCTCACATGAGATTTCTGATCATGTATCACAAATCCATTTGACTGCTCGATGTAAACTTCTTCCTCAATCTCACCATTGAGAAAGACTGTCTTTACATCCATTTGATGTAGTCTCCAACCCATGGATGCATGCTAGGGAAATGATCATACGGATGGAAGTGTATCGGGCCACAGGAGCAAATGTCTCCTCATAATCAATTCCCTCCACCTGAGAGAATCCTCTGGCCACAAATTTTGCTTTGTACTTCTCGACACTTCCATTAGCTGCATGCTTGATCTTATAGATCCACTTGGAAGTCACTGCAGACTTCCCTTCTAGTGTCGGAACAATGTCCCACACATCATTCTTCATGATGGACTAATACTCTTCTATCATGGCATCTTGCCACACCCACTGACCTACTGCTTTTCCATGACAAGAAGGCTCAGTGTCAATGATGTGGCTCATGGATGAAACATAGCTCGAAAATCTCAGTGGTCTCTTGCTCTCTCGGAATGTGCCTCGAGTAGCTGCATGTCCCTCTGCCTCCTGTAGAGTCTGTCGAGCCCAGACAGGCCTTTTATGGCCTACTGCAATGTCTCTAGGAACATCAACTGGAGGTACGAGATCAATTGGATCAATGACTGTCTCCCTCTGAACTACTGAAGGGGGAGAAGGAACTGTCTCGCTGTCAATCTCCATCTGAGATTCTCTGGATCTTCGAAAGGCTATCTCTTCCTCAAAGATGACATCTCTGCTCACCTCAATCTGTCTCTGACTAGGGATGTAGATCCGGTATGCCTTTGAAGATTCACTGTACCCCACAAATGTACCCTTTCTGCCTGAAGGGTCTAGCTTGGTTCTCTTCTCCTTGGGTATATGAAAGTATACTAGGCACCCAAATATCCGTAAGTGTCCAACCTCAGGCTTCACTTCGGTTCTTCAATGTAAGAGCTCTGAGGGTGTTGTTACTCTCAAACATATTCTTCAATGCATCATACATCTCATAAGTTGTCTTCAGGTTAGAAATACGAGGTAGTAGATGATCTCTTACTGAATAGATGATTATCTTCGTTGCTTTGACGTCATCTTCCTTCTCTTCATTGCTAGCTGTTTCTGGTAGAGTCTTTTGTATCAAACTCAATAGGTCATCCTCTTCCAGGGTAATCTGTAGTCTTGATTTCCAAGAACTGAAGTTGCTTCATCCATCAAGCCTATCTTCCACCAATGTTTTGTTCCTCATGGTTTGCAGATTCTTCCACAAACCCTAACGACTAGGCTAGGCTAACAACCTTAGGTTTCGTTGGACTTATGACTGCCAACAATAAGCCTTGAAAGTCAGAAGGACACTGGTGAGCTTGAAAAATCCTTCAATGAGCTGCAGAAACCCTAAAACCGAAATTATGTAGAAAATTGTGGAACCCTAGGGCCAAATTTTTTTTTTTTTCAGAATTGCAATCTAAGAGTTGTAGGAGGTGTGATGAAGGAGGCCGTACACTACTATGCAAAAATTAACCCCAACGTTTTCAGTGGAAGGTGCTGAAACTAGCAAAAGGAGGGTCGTACTTTTTCAGAAACCCTACAGGGCCATACTTTTCTGCAACAGGGAGGTGACAGTTTGCTAGAAAAACTTGTGCAATGGTTCTTTCAAGAACTCTGCTTTGATACCATGTTCAATTTTAAGATGCTTAGCTCATGCACATGTAGTTTATTTCATTTAGCATGTACTTGAACCATAAATAAATGTAACAACACCATACACAAGTGCTGCAATAACCAATATCACAAGAAGAATAACCATGCACAAGAACACAAGAAGTATCCTGGGAAAACCCTTCTCAAACAAGGGAAAAATCCAACAATCCTTTGCTATATTCTCAAGAGAAGATCCCCCACACCATAGACCTAGCACACAAGAGGGTGCTTACCAAAACCTAGAACCTAGCGCCCAAGAGAGGTGCGCACTTCAGCCGTACATGCGCTTTCTGAACATCCGAGTTGACAAGTGAGAGTGTGTGATCCTCAATGAGGATTCACCTTTATTTGTACAACAATTGACACAACAAAAGGTGTGTCTATTGGCACAATAGGGCCGACCTCAATAACTCAATAATATAATTAATCATTACACAATATTAATTATATTACATATGGTGGGGCCGACTTGTACCCTTTACATAAAAAATTAGGGTTACAAGTAAATCTTACTCTTAGACAATATAACAAGGATCTCACATGTCCACTAGTGCTCAGGCACTTGGGACATGTCCACCTATGCTCAGCCACAGGGACGTCATACTCAACAGACCAGTCAACTGAGTCCACAGGAGTACCATCTCAAATCGACTCAACTAAGTCCATCGGAGTACAAGGCAGGAGACCATCTCAAGCCGACTCAACTCAGTCCAGAGGAGTACAAGGCAGGAGACCATCTCAAGTCATCTTAACTCAGTTCAGAGGAGTAGACAGGAGACCACACGTCATAACAGCTTAGTCCAAAGTCTGATGCACACCCATCACATGGGCACACTCAACACTTGGGCTCCCTCACACAGATGTCTCAACTTAGTCCAGAGGAGAATGATCTGGAGGATGTCTCATGAAGCTGCAATCAACAACACTTCAAACATGGAGTGGTAGAATGGGTTATTCTTGGCAATGTTGAATGGCATGTCACTGCATAGAAAACGTCTAGCAACAATCCGGTCGGCTTCCTCCTTTTTTTCACCATTGATCGAATAGAAGGTTTCCTCCTAGGAACTGACCTCGACACAAAGAAAGGTGAGGATGCTGAGGGGCTAGGCATTGTGGAATGTGAGCCCAAGGATTGGCTTTCCCCCACTCCTGAGGTTTTTCCATATCTATTTGCAAGTTCAAGCCTTGTTTC
Organism: Picea glauca; assembly: GCA_000966675.3. Taxonomy (NCBI): domain Eukaryota; kingdom Viridiplantae; phylum Streptophyta; class Pinopsida; order Pinales; family Pinaceae; genus Picea; species Picea glauca. The sequence continues at coordinate 623,384 of JZKD02S1712203.1, read as the reverse complement.
TTCCCTTTGATCTCTCTTCTTATTCATTTCAAAAATGGATTGATTAGCAATGTGGACAATTTCTGGTTAAGGTGCTTTGCAAATCTACACTTCATTCCCTGGGATTTTGGCAAGGTGGTATTTCAAGCGACTAATGCCACCAAACATTTCCATACCACATAACTTGCAATTCAACCTCATTTTGTTATGGCCATCATAAGGTAGACCATGTTGTTTTTCTTTATATGAGATATGACCGATATATTATTACAATGATGAGTGTTCCATATATAGAGAACATATGGTGACCATCCATGAAAGGATGTGTCCCTTGGATAATCAATAACTATTTATTATTATCATTTACTTATTATACATAGTATTTAATAATCAATAAGTATATTATTAATTATTAATCTGAGATATTGTCTTCTTGATGTTGTCCAAACATCAACACTCCCTCTCAACGAGGGAGATATTCTGCATCATGCCAAGCTTGTCTCTGAAGTATACAAACTTCACCCTAGACTCATGACACTTGTTTGCCAGTCTTGGGAGACGTCTCTCTCCCACCTAAACCAAGAAGAAACTCCTTCTGCGACTCTCCCTTTGAGACAATTGACTCTCTCTGAGATCAGGCTCACTCTAGGTCCACATGTAATAGCATATAGCATCTTGAGTCTTTATCATTCCTTGTCAATTCACCATGACTAGGACAAAGACCACACGAGGATCTTTCACCACATGTACACACCTGTGAGTGAATTTCATCCTAATGCTAACTGACACGTGGAAAGCACTTCAAGCACCTTGAGTCCATATTATTCCTTGTCATGATCAAAGAAGGACTACGCCTGGGCCCATTTACCACAAGTGCACCTTTATGATAAATGTATCCTATCTCCCTTGGTCTGCAACCCAAGCTAGGAGAAGGTTCACCCGATGATGAAACATCAACACTCCCTCTTAGCTAGGGAGGTATCTTTCCACAGTAGTACACAACTACTATCCAGTGGTACACAACCACTGCTAGTAGCACACAACTACTGTCTAGTGACATACAATCACTGCTAGTGGTACATAGCCACTGTACTAGCACACAACTACTGTCCAAAGACACACAGTCTCCGCCAATGGTACACAATTTATTGTAGTAACAAAAGGTCTGTCACACATGGCACTCCCATGTGGACTTCTAGAGGCTACTCCCTCTAGAAACACAAGGGTCAACTCCCCATAGTGTGTGACGTCAAGGTAAACTACTCTGACATGTCCTCATGTGCTTTCCACAAGGGACTTTGGGCTATAAGCCCAAACCCACTTATCCCTTCTCGGATAAGTGTCCTCACAGATCAACTCAACTCAGTTCACAGAGGAGTACGATCTGCAGAATGTCTGTCACACATAGCACTCCCTTGTGGACTTCTAGAGGCTACTCCCTCTAGAAACACTAGGGTCAACTCCCCATAGTGTGTGACGTCAAGGTCAACTCCCTTGACATGTCCTCATGTGCTCTCCACAAGGGACGTTGGGATATCCCTTCTCGGATTAGTGTCCTCACAGATCAACACACTTTCCCCTTCTCGAATAAGCCCAAACCCACTTATCCCTTCTTGGATAAGTGTCCTCACAGATCAACTCAACTCAGTCACAGACGAGTACGATATGGAGAATGTCTCAAGAAGCTGCAAACATCAACACTCCCTCTCAGCGAGGGAGGCATTCTTTTCCATGCCAAGTTTGTCACGGAAGCACTCAAACTTTGTCTTGGTTTGGTAAGAACATCAACAACTTGCTCATCTATAGGAAGGTATTGCACTAGTACTTCCTTCCTTTGCACCATGTCTCGGAATAACAATGGAATCCAACACATGTCCAAATAAATCTGCAAGGAGCTTGCGAAGCCACACTGCTTCGCGGACTGCCACACTCAATGCAATGTACTCTGCTTCTGCGGTGCTCAAGGCCACATAAGTCTGTTTCCTGCTACTCCAGGAAACCATGGCATATCCCAAAGTGAAGCAACACCCAGAGGTGCTCTTCCTTTCCACTGCGCTCCCTACCCAATCAGAGTCAGTATATCCCTGCAATCTCATGTCAATACTGGAAGTATATCTCAGACCATGTCCAACTGTGCCTCGCAGGTATCTCAACACACGGTTTGCAACAATCCAGTGTGTCTGTCTCCGTTGACTCATAAACTGGCTAAGTGTACTCACTGCATAACAAATATCTGGTTTGGTGTTAACGAGATATAAAATCAAAATGAGGTCCTGGTCGACACCTGGGTGGAAAACAAAACAATATTTCCCATTTCTTTTCTAACAAAAGTTTCCACAGACCACACCTGGTCGCAAGAACAGCCACAGGCCCAATATAATTTTTTACATGGAAAAAATTACAGAGGTCGAAAATTGTTCAAGACTGTGTAGGCATAGTAAATAGAAACAAAACCCAGTTACTTCAAGGTCACCACTGTCGTTAATGGAGGCAAAACCCATCTCAAATTTCAAGGAGGAGTGCAACGGAGATCCCATAGCATAATTTTACAACAGTTACCCATAACCAGTATCCATTCGGGGTGCCATAACCATGATAGGGAAACAACCCTTTATCTTACACAACCATAACCAAGAAGGAACAATAAACCGTTTCCAATTTGCAATATAACATCCCAACCAATTTTGCATAGAAAGAGGATACATTCACCACTATAACTTTAGAAAGGAAGCACCTTGTATACAAATTCTAAGAGCCAACATTTTAATTCTATTCTAGAGAAGAGTACACTAATTGTTGATTTTTCAATGAGCTATGGCTCATGCATCTTCTTTAAATTTTTTGTTTAATTTTTACTTGAACCATAACTACTGCAACAAACCAAGATCACAAGAAGAATAACCATGCACAAGAACACAAGAAGTATCCTGGGAAACCCTTCTCAACAAGGGAAGAAAACCCAACCAATCCTTTGCTATATTCTTCAAGAGAAAGACCTCCCACACCATCACCAAACCTAAGACACAAGAGGGTGCTGTAATTCTCATGATTTCAGACCACAACTTCTGAAATCATGAGATGACACAATGTTAAGTGTGTTTCCTCAATGGGGATTCACCTTTATTTATATAAGACTTGTGACATCAAATGATGTGTCTATTGGCACAATAGGGCCGACCTCAATAACTCAAATTATAATTAATAATTACCATATTAATTATCTTTTACATTAATTATCTTTTATATTAATTATCTTTTACATTAAGGTGGGGCCGACTTGTACCCTTTACATAACAAATAGGGTTACAGGTAAGTCTAACTCTTGAACAATATAGCAAGGATCTCATACACCCACTAGTGCTCAGCCACTAGGGGCACATCCATCTGTGCTCAGCCACAGGGATGTCTCTCTATCTCACTGCGTCTCATAGGAGAACCACACTCACTAATGCTCAACCACTAGGATCACGTTCACCTGTGCTCATCCACATGCATGTCCAACTCAACAAATCTTCTTTCTCACTACGTTACACAGGAGGGTAATCTGGAGTTCATCATCTCAGCTCTTTGTTTAGAGGAGGCTAATACATCGTTTCATCTTTGTCTTAGAACGATGCACCCAACTCATTGTTGATTTTTCAATAAACAAGGTTAAGCATGAAGTTCATTTTATTTTAGCATTTTACTTACCATAACCAATAATGTTGCAGCAACCAAGATCACAAGAAGAAACACCATACACAAGAACACAAGAAGTATCCTAGGAAACCCTTCTCAACAAGGGAAGAAAACCCAGCCAAAATCCTTTGCTATAATCTTCAAGAGAAAGACCTTCACCACCAATAAACCTAGCACACAAGAGGGTGCCCAAAACCTAGAAGACTAGTGCCCAAGAGAGGTGCGCACTTTTCCCAAGAAGGTGTACTTGCTGAAATTTCCAAACACACAAAAGATATGATTCCTCAATGGGGAATATACCTTTACTTATACTAGACTAGAACTTTCAACATAAGTGTCTATTGGCACAACATGGTTGACCTCACTAGCTCACAATATAATTAATATTAACTAGATTAATTATCTTTTACATTAATTATTAATCACATTAAGGTGGGCCTGACCTGTACCCTTTACATTACAATTAGGGTTACAGGCAGGTCTGACTCTTGAACAATATAGCAAGGGATCTTGTACACCCACTAGTGCTCATCCACTAGGGGCACATCCATAGGGATGTCCATATCTCTGGCTCACTGCATTAAACAAAAGAACCACTTCTTCACTAGTGCTCAACCACTAGGATCATGTTCACCTTTTCTCGTCCATAGGCACATCCACTCAATAGATCTTCTTTCCCATTGCATTACACAGGAGAGTCATCTGGAGTTTTTTATCAACTCTTCTACTCAGAGGAGGCTAATACATCATCTTCATTTATGTTCTCATGACGATGCACCCAACAGTTTGGGATTTCACATGTTCACCTTGTGCTCAGCCATAGACACGTCCAACTCAACAGATCTCCTTTCTCATTGTGTTACACAGGAGAATCATCTGGAGTTCTTCTCAACTCTCTGTAAGGAGGAGGCCGTCTCTACGTTCTAGCTCTGTATCAGATAGGAACCACACACCCCTGTCAGGGGATTTCTCTCAGGTTTGTAAGTTGGAGAATGTCTCACATAGCTGCAATGATCAACATCTCTCAGGTTTGTAAGCTGGAGAATGTCTCACATAACTGTAATCATCAACACTCCCTCTCAGCTAGGGAGTCATTCTTCATCATGCCAAGTCTCACACGGATGTACTTTGAACTTTGTCTTGGCTGTAGTCATCAACACTGCTTCTCAACTAGAGAGGTATTCTTCACCAAGTTAATTTGGTGAAGATGTTTGCAATCTGCTCATATGTAGGTAGGTACTGCATGTGTATTATTTTCTTCTGCATCGTATCTCTGATATAGGGATATTTCATCTCATCGTGTTTCGATCCATTAGGAAACACTGGGTTCTCAAAGAGCTTTACACACGACTCTTGGTTGCCATCATAGGATCCATCTCATGGTCAAGTAAATCTGTTAGAAGCTTGTGAAGCCATATGGCTTCTCACATTTGATCCTATATACTTTGCTTCTGTGGTACTCAAGGCCAGAGAGTTTTGTTTCTTGCTACATCAGGAAATCATGGCAAACTTCACTGTAAGATAACAACCGAATGTGCTCTTTTGGTCCACTGTACTCTCTGCTCAATCTGTATCGGCATATCCTGCAAACTCAAGTTCACACTGGAGGCATATCTCATGCCATATTCAACTGTGCCTCATATATATCTCAACACATGCTTTACTTCTATCTAGTGAGTCTGTCTCGACTGACTCATGGATTGACTAAGTACATTTACTACATATCATGAATTTGATCTGGTGTTAACCAGATGCATCAATGATCCAATCAGCTGTGGATCAATCTCGCCTGAATCATCATCATTCATTTTCTTCAAATCCATCATGGTGGTTTTGCATTCTGCCATACTGAACTTCTTTAATATTCCCACTGTATATTTTTCTTGACTTAGGAAAATCTCATCGGTCCTCTGTCATACTTCTTGTCCAAGAAGTAGTGCATCATACTCATATCCTTCATCTTGAAATCAGAAGTCAAAGCTAACTTGTATCCAACAAGGCTTTCTGAATAAGTCATCAAAATCAGGCTCTCGTTATCAACACTGTAATAATAAAGGTTTGGATCAACAATACTCTTGCTGAAATCCAAACTCATCAAGAATCCATCCATCTGATATAGTTTCCAACTCATGGATGGTAGTATGGATGGAAGTGTACCAGGCTTACTGGATCAAGTGTCTCATTACAGACAACTGCCTCTTTTTGTGGGAATCCTTTGGCTATAGATCTCGCTTTGTATTTCTCGACACTTTCATCAGTTGCATGCTTGATCTTATAGATCCACTTGGAAGTCACCACAGACTTCCCTTCTGGTTCCTGAACAATATCTTATACATCATTCTTTAAGATATACCGATATTCTTTTGTTATGGCATCTTGCCATACCTGTTCTCCTATTGTTTCTCTAAGACAAGGAGGCTCAGAATCAATGAGGTGGCTCATGACTGAAGAATAGATTAAAAATCTTTTTTTGCTTTCTCAGGATGTGCCTTGAGAGGCTTGTATGTTTCTCTGCTTCCTGCAAAGTGAGCCTAGGTAGGCCTTTTATGCCCTACTGCAATATCTTTGAACATATCAACTAGAGCAACTGGATCAACTAGAATAATGTTTGTCTCCCTCTATACTGTCGAAGGGGGAGAAGGTATTGTCTCACTGTCAATCTCAATCTGAGATTCTCTGGATCTTGAAAGGCTATCTCTTCTTCAAGGACAACATCTCTTCTTGTCTCAATCTGTCTCTGACTAGGGATATAGATCTGGAATGTCTTTGAAGATTCACTGTTATCCCATAAATGTATCCTTTCTCCTTGAAGGATCTGGCTTGGACTTCTTCTCTTTGGGTACATGAAAATACACTGGGCACCCAAATACCCTGAAGTGTTCAATCTCATGCTTCACTCCGATTAAGGTTTCTTTGGGAGTTTTGTTTTTCAAAGTCTAGTGAAGTCTCTTGTTCTGAACATCTACTGTGTCATGCATGCTTCTTCCCATGGAATCATAGAAGGATTCTGATCATGCATTATTTGGTTGCCTCAATGATGGTTCTATTCTTCCTCTTTCTCAACTAGTTTTGACTCCCTCTGAAAGATAAACATCTTCCTCTGTTCTTAACCTGTCTGGAACAAGAAGACAAGAGGAACCAAAACAAGAATATCTCCTTAAGGAGAATAATGAGTACATATCTAGAATCAAAACAATTTAAGGATTGTTGTCACAACTACAACACCTACTTGTAATGTAGCAAAATTTAGAAATATTGATTATAGGAATGACAATTACAACAATCAAACCTAGAGTCTTCACTTCCAGTGTGTTGTTCCTCTGAATGCACTGAGATCCCTCTGGATCCATGACTTCGGCAAAGGTTCCTTTCTCCTGCAATTACCCTTATGACAATGACAAATAATATATATACAAATGCATACCTGAGGAAGATGATATGATTTCTCCAATGGCACCTAGCTGATCTCTATCCTCTGACATCTTCATGAAGAAGGTAGTCACAGTGTCACCCTTTTGTATTACCCACAATAAACCTTCCTTTGAAGACTTGTCTTCCAGGAACTTGAAGTTGCTTGATCCATCAAGCTTATCTTCCATCATAGTTCTTGTTCATCATAATTTTAGATTCTTCACAAACCCTTGTCAACTGGGCTAGAAAACCTAACGGCTAGGCTAGGCTAGCACTTTTAGGTTTGATTGGACTTATGACTGCCAACAATAAGTCTTTGAAATATAGGAAAACACCGGTGAGCTGAAGAGCTCCTTCAATGAGTTGTAGAAACCCTAATTCTGAAATTTCTGTAGAAATTAGTGAAACCCTAGAAACCCTAGGGCCAAAAAGTCAAAATGCTCGAAAATGCAGTTTGAAGCTTGCTGGAGGTGCGCTGAAGAAGGCCATACACTCCTATGCACTTTTTAGTCCCAACGTCCAAGTGACAAGTGTTGAAACTCCTCAAAGAGGTAGGCCATATAAAATTTCTGGAAACCCTAGGAGGGCGGTACGGTTTTGCAGAAGAGAGAGAGGATGACTGAAATTTGCTTGTGCAATGGGTTCTTCAAGACCTATGCTCTGATACCATGTTGATTTTTCAATAAACAAGGTTAAGCATGAAGTTCATTTTATTTTAGCATTTTACTTAACCATAACCAATAATGTTGCAACAACCAAGATCACAAGAAGAAACACCATACACAAGAACACAAGAAGTATCCCGGGAAACCCTTCTCAACAAGGGAAGAAAACCCAGCCAAAATCCTTTGCTATAATCTTCAAGAGAAAGACCTTCACCACCAATAAACCTAGCACACAAGAGGGTGCTCAAACTCTAGAAGACTAGCGCCCAAGAGAGGTGCGCACTTTTCCCAAGAAGGTGTACTTGCTGAAATCTCCAAACACACACAAAAGATATGATTCCTCAATGGGGAATATACCTTTACTTATACTAGACTAGACCTCTCAACAGAAGTGTCTATTGGCACAACAGGGCCGACCTCACTAGCTCACAATATAATTAATATTAACTAGATTAATTATCTCTTACATTAATTATTAATCACATTAAGGTGGGGCCGACCTATACCCTTTACATTACTATTAGGGTTACAGGCAGGTCTGACTCTTGAACAATATAGCAAGGGATCTTATACACCCACTAGTGCTCATCCACTAGGGGCACATCCATAGGGATGTCCATATCTCTGGCTCACTGTATTACACAGAAGAACCACTACTTCACTAGTGCTCAGCCACTACGATCACGTTCACCTGTGCTCGTCCATAGGCATGCCCACTCAACAGATCGTCTTTCCCACTGCATTACATAGGAGAGTCATCTGGAGTTTCTCATCAACTCTTCTGCTCATAAGAGGCTAATACATCATCTTCGTTTTTGTTCTCATGACGATGCACCCAACACTTTGGGATTTCACACGTTCACCTTGTGCTCAGCCACAGGCACGTCCAACTCAGCAGATCTCCTTTCTCACTGCGTTACACAGGAGAATCATCTGGAGTTCTTCTCAACTCTCTGTAAGGAGGAGGCCATCTCTACGTTCCAACTCTATCTCAGATAGGAACCACACACCCCTCTCAGGGGCTTTCTCTCAGGTTTGTAAGTTGCCGAATGTCTCAGATCGCTGCAATGATCAACATCTCTCAGGTTTGTAAGTTGGAGAATGTCTCACATAGCTGCAATCATCAACACTCATGGGCTTTCACACGTTCACCTGTGCTCAGCGACAGGCATGTCCAACTCAACAGATCTTCTCTCTCATTGCGTTACACAGGAGAATCATCTCAACTCTCGACACTCATGGGCTTTCACACGTTCACCTGTGCTCAGCGACGGGCACATCCAACTCAACAGATCTTCTCTCTCACTGCGTTACACAGGAGAATCATCTCAACTCTCTGCACAGATGAGGCCAACACAACGTTCCAGTTCTGTCTCAGATAGGAACCACACACCCAAGTCAGGGGCTCTCTCTCAGGTCTGTGTGCTAGAGGATGTCTCACGCAGTTGTAATCATCAACACTCCCTCTCAGCTAGGGAGGCATTCTCCATCAGGCCAAGTCTCACACAAAAGTTCTCAAACTTTTTCTTGGCTGTAGTCATCAAAACTCCCTTTCAGCTAGAGAGGTATTCTTCACCAAGCCAGTTTGGTGAAGATATCTGGAATCTGCTCATGTGTAGGAAGGTACTGCACATGTACTTCTTTCCTCTGCATCATGTCTATGAAAAATGATATTTTATCTGAACGTGTTTCGATCTATCATAAAACACAGGGTTCTCAAAGAGCTTCACATAGCTCTGGTTTAGTTTGGTGAAGATATTTGCAATCTGCTCATGTGTAGGAAGGTACTGCACGTGTACTTCTTTCCTCTGCATCATGTCTCTGAATAATGATATTTTATCTCAACATGTTTCTATCTATCATAAAACACAGGGTTCTCAAAGAGCTTCACACAGCTTTGGTTATAATCATAGAATCCATCTCATGATCAAGTAAATCTGTCAGAAGCTTGTGAAGCCACACTGCTTCACAGACTGCCACACTCAATGTTATATACTTTGCTTTTGCGGTACTCAAGGCCATAGAACTTTGTTTCTTGCTGCACCAGGAAACCATGGCAAACTCCAATGGTAAAACAACAACTGGATGTGCTCTTTTGTTCCATTGTACTTTTTGTTCAATCTGTATCGGCATATCCCTACAACTCAAGTTCACACTGGAGGCATATCTCAGGCCATATCTAACTGTGCCTTGTATATATCTCAATACATGCTTTACTGCTATCCAGTGAGTTTGTCTCGGCTGACTCATGGATTGACTAAGCACATTCGCTGCATAGCATATATCAGGTCTGGTGTTAACCAGATACATCAATGATCCAATCAGCTGTCGGTACACATTTGGATCAATCTCGTCTGAATCATCATCATTTATTTTCCGTCAAATCCATGACCATCAGTGTAGACATGGATTTGCATTCTGTCATACTGAACTTCTTTAATATCCCCACTGTATATTTTCCTTGACTTTTAGGAAAAGTCTCATTGGTCCTCTGTCATACTTCTTGTCCCAAGAAGTAGTGCATCATACCCAGATCCTTCCTCTTGAAATCAAAAGTAAAAGCTTGCTTGTATCCAACAACATGGCTTCCTAAATAAGTCATCAAAATCAGGCTCTCGTCACCAACAATGTAATAGTATAGGTTTGGATCAACAACACTCTTGCTGAAACCCAAACTCATCAAGAATCCATTTATCCGATGTAGTTTCCAACTCATGGATGGTAGTACAGATGGAAGTGCATCGAGCTACTGGATCAATATGTCTCATCATAGTTCACTCCCTCTGCTTGTGAGAATCCTCTGACTACAAGTCTCGTTTTGTATTTCTCGACATTTCCATCAGCTGCATGTCTTTCTGCCTCTTGCAGAGTTTGTCAAGCCGAGACAGGCCTTTTATGGTCTATTGCAATGTCCCTGGGAATATCAGTTGGAACAACTGGATCAACTGTATCAATGGTCATCTCCCTCTGGACTGCTGAAGAGGAAGAGGTACTATCTCTCTTTCTCAATTAGTTTGACTCCTTCCGAGTCAAGTGACTGCCTCTAAAGTCTGAAGGATAAACATCTTCCTTTGATGTTAACCTGCCTAGAACGAGAAAACAAACGAAAGGAAACAAGACAAAAATATCTTCTAGAGGAGATTCATGAGCACATCTCTAGAATCAAAACATTTGTTGTCACAGCTACAACACCTACTTGTAATGTAGCAACCTTAGAAATGTAGGTTAGAGGCATGCTAATTTAAAACAATCAAACCTGGAGTCTTCACTTCCAGTGTGTCGTTCTTCTGAATGCACTGAGACCTCTCTGGGTCCATGATTGCACCAAGGGTTCCTTCCTCCTGCAAGTACCCTTATGACAATGATGCAAATAATATATATACAAGTGCATACCTGAGAGTGTACACCAATGGAGGTTCTGTTTGTTTGTCAATGTCATGATGTTCAATGACTTTCCTCACTTGTTTGCCTTGTAGCCACCTATACCACACAAGTCTCTGACGAAGTCTGCATCAACCTTTACTGCTGTATCTAATATGAGAGTATCACATATTAGTAATTCTGCCCTTCTGTTGGTGGACTAACTTGCTATGACTGTTTTAGCCTATCAAGGTCATGTCCATTGTTGACATTCAACAAAATTCCAAACACACTGTTGTAGCTATCCTTGTAGCTCCTACTGCTACTCAACACTG
>JZKD02S1712203.1:558322-571742 GCA_000966675.3 Picea glauca | reverse complement strand
AGAAGTCCCCCTTTTCAAGGGGGGACGTCCAGGAGTCCCCCTTTTGGGGAGTCTCGTCCCCCACCTTGGGGAGTCGCGTCCCCCCAAGTCCCCCCGCGTCTCCACAAAAAGGGGATGTGGGGAAACGTCCCCCCTGGAGTCCCCCCGTCCCGGGGACGTGGGGGATGCGTCCCCCATGACCCCCACCCTGGGGGACGCGTCCCCGTGGAACACTGCATGCAAACCCTATACTAAATCTTGAAAAACAAAGAAAATGAGGGCATAATTTTGTTTACATACCTAGTTCAATGGATATGCTAGATTGGAGTAGATCCCTACTCAAAAAATGCTTGCTTGATGGCACCGAAAACTATGGATTTTTCCTTGTTTGCTTGATGGAAAATGGTTCCAACACCATTAGAGCTCAAACCCGACAAGCATCATTTGCAAAATGAGGAAAAAGAACCCAAAACCGGTTTTATAAGCCAAAATCTGTGCGGAAACCCAGGAGGCCGATAATTTGCCTCGACTTACTATAATATCGGCTATTTATCGCGATAAATTAAATTATCACGATAAATTCAATTTAGGAAATTATCGCGATAAGTGATGGCGATATTATTGGGCAAGCTTGGGTTTGGTGATATTATTGCGATAAATCCGATAATATCGCAATAAGTGTAACACTGAGAAATATTGGTATTTTAGTTCATGATCAAACTGAAATTATCCAATTAAAAGTTTCTGAAAATTAAAAACTATGCTACTTTGGATGTTGGTGATATTACTGGTTTAAGCCATAGAGAGAGAGACCTGAATGCCAAGTTATTATACTTTTAATACATGAGGTGAAAACAGAATGGAAATTTAATGTATTCTAAAATAGTTAGTATTAGCTTGGTTTTTCTTCTCTGGAATGTTCAAGTTCACTAGTGGATCTCCTATGCACTACATGGGAGCTCTCATATATACGCTGAAAAACAAGGTTGTGCTTAGCTTTTATGTTCCTTTGTAGTTTTGGATTTTATTATTTAATTGCACAACTGTCTTCTTTCAGCATGCTGCAGGTAGATGCATGTTCGAAGGCCTAAGATTGTTTCCAGGTCTTCTATCTTCCCCTACCTGGTCTACCCCAAGGACTACTGCAAAAGTGGTTACAACATTTCATCCTGGTAAATACAGGCAGAACTTAACTGCATGCATTTTCTTATTAAAACACTTCCTTGGTATTATTTTATTCATGCTTGTTAGCAAGTTGTCATTTTCCATAAATGATGCAGCCAAAGGTACTGTTTCTTCTGGAAAGTTGTCAAGCCCCTTACGTAAGCACAGGCTTGTTGCAGATTGTTCTTCACAACAGACCTGGAAAAAACCTGTGATTGATGGCTCTATTGGCAGTCTGTCATCAGAACCTTTGCCTGATTCTGTAAAAGCAACATCTGAAGGCCGAACAATTGATAGCCAAGGAGAACCTGCTCTTGGCAAGGTTACAGGACAGAGTTCTGAAGAAAACATAACAGGAGCCAGCAGCAAGGAGAAGGGAAGGATGAGCAAGAGTGCAAGGCCTGGGAGTTCTCTAGCTGAGGCCTGGAAAGAAGATGCTGATACAGGGAAACTATTAGCATCTATGGTTGGTTTGTTTGGTGAAAGCATGCTTCCTTTCATTGGTTCAAGTGAGATGTCATTATTCCTGTAAGAGGCAATAGATTGACATGCTTTCGATTCCCTTATTGCATATGTTTTAGTAAATAGTTATTACGTTCCTCCATTCGTTTGTAAAGGTTCTATTTATCTGTAAATTATTCGAATCAGTTCTGAAAAGCCATCGGAAGTACTTTACAGATAGAGGAGCGTGATTTCCTGAAATGCATTTAATTTAGAAAATGTTTTGTTTTTTCCATCCAATTTATACAGCCTTGAAAGCCGATGTTTGAGGCATGGTTAAAATTCTTGATCTGATCCCACATAAAACTTTAAGTTGATGCTTGCAAAGCTTCCTTTTATATCTAAAGAAACTTATTGCATATAAAACTTTTGATTCCCTCATTGCATATATTTTAGTAAATAGTTATTACATTCCTCCATTGGTTTGTAAAGGTTCTATTTTATCTGTAAATAATTCGAACCAGTTCTGAAAAGCCATCGGAAGTACTTTACAGATAGAGGAGTGTGATTTCCTGAAATGCATTTAATTTAGAAAATGTTTTATGTTTCCATCCAATTTATACAGCCTTGAAAGCCGATGTTTGAGGCATGGTTGAAATTCTTGATCTGATCCCACATAAAACTTTAAGTTGATGCTTGCAAAGATTCCTTTTATATTTGAAGAAACTTCCTTTCACATGTGAATAAACCTAAATTGTGTTGAACTACTGATTATAGAATAATTTTATCATTCATGTTATGACTACAGCATGTTACCTATATGGTCTGTCAAACTTGATTATTTTGCCCATTTTAAATGTAAACTTCAATTAAATTATCTTTTATCAAACTATGCTGTATACAGAATTATATGCAGGCCTTGCCCATCATGAACGGTTATTTGTAAGTTGTAACCCTTCTTAAAGGTGAAGAATTGTATCTGTTATATGTGAGGGCAATTTGTCCTTTTAAGGGACATTCTAAAGAAAGGCTTCTGTATTTTAATCTGCATTTGAGAATAAGCCTTCCAAAATTCTTGTGAAACGGCCTCTGGTAATCTATGAAAAAAGCATTTTAGAGGATACAAGTTACTTTTAAGGACATTATATGCTTTTCTAAAGTAAGCTTTTAGAAGTCAACTTCCAGTAGGAATGGATTTTAAAGAGACAAGTTAAAAGGTTTTTGGGAGTTGGTTTTCAACACGCAATTTTTCTGATTCCATGCATATACAAGAAATCCTGTTTCTTAAGAATGAGGAAGATGTAGGTGCTTCTGTACTCTGTAGAGGGATTTGTGTGCATGTGTCCTTTGTGTTTCTTCTTAAGAATGATTGCATACAAAATGGCTCTAGTGTCTTGATCTTTGCTGGACTGAAGCTCATTTTTTAACATCATCATATTTTTGGAGAAAAGAACAATGAAATTCAATAATCATTGGGGAAAAGGTTGGCGCAAAGATTGAAAAGTTGTTGGTGGTTCAACTTTGATGCAGGGTGGAGATGCAAAGGCTGATAGCAACTCATTTTGGTTACATTGATTACACATGGTTACAAAGTAGAACAAGTTGAAAATATTAAGCAAATTGCTAAACATCTTTATTATGGATGATGAGGCATTACTAAGTTTTTATAGATGCAGGACAAATGGATGAATCCATGTAGCAAAAATAGTTTCATTATGGAATACACCATAATAAGGGTGGGCCTCATACATTGTTTGAGATTTTGTTAAATTATTCCAAACTGTTGCATCGATAGATAGGCATAGTACAAATATTTGGATAGGTTTTGGGATCAAGGTGCACTAGTACGCAAATTGCAATTTGAATTGAAGGGACAAATGATTGATACTCGATGTACAGTTTATCTTTTATACTTGAATTTATTTTTGGAAGTGATATCATGACATTATCATAGCATTGGAATTACATACACTTTACAATGAAAAAGTTGGCATGGTACCACACATTCATAGTTTTTTAAATAACAGAGAAAAAATCATTACACAGATATTCTTAAATGCTACTCATTTTATGTTAATTTGTTGGGAGCTTGTTGGGTAAGGAGTCGCTTCTCCTTTGCTATGTATGACATTAATGTGTGAACCCTATTTTCAATTTGAATTATTACCACCAATGGATCTATCATTGTGTTTTGTCATTCACGCCTCCATCTATGTTGATCACGTGGTAGTGGTTATCAAAGTTAGCAACCATCAAATTCTCCTGCTCTTATTGAAAATTGCTGTAATTGCACTTACTAAAGCTTATCATACACTCTAATAACAATACCTATTTGTGCCTTATGAATAAATAAATAAAAAGCGTCTTAACAAAAAAAAACATAAGGTAAATAGATTGTTGACTTCTATAAGTTAGATTCTCTTATTTTGAGAAAAAGGATGTTTTATCTTGCATTTTATTTATTAATCAACTTGTCTCATTGTCATTACTATACTAAAGTGTTTTTGAGCGGATTCACATCTTAGACTTGGTGTTGTTACATGAGTTTGGTAAGGCAAGGAAATTATAGTCTTTGGGTGGTTAGAGAAACCAAGATCGTGGAGTATGAAGATGTGCAAAAAGGAGAGATAGTGAGTTGATGGCTTTTAGATCCAAGGAGTTGAATCGTATTGGACAAGGCATAAACCCCAACAAACGTTGTGCATATGAATTCAAGTTGCAAAGTGTCGACAATGATCCTTGTTGCAAAAGAAAAAATCAAGGTCAAATGCCTTGCACCTCATTGAATGGGAAAGCTCTCACACCAAAGGGGAGTTCAAGGTGCAAAAAGTAAGGTAAAAGTTTCAAGGAGATTAATACATTATTAAGCGTACGTACATTAGTATTTTTTTGTGTGTAGCTATGGGTTTTTTCTAAGTGTAGGTTCTAGATTATGGTTGGCCACCAAATTCGAAGGTCCACTCAACTAGGCACAAGTCTTTTATCTCCTCTTGATTTGTATTCCAATGGGCAAGTTGAAATCACTCAATGTATTTACACTACAAAAAAATTTGCACTGAGAATAGCAAGGTGCTCTATAGCCTAGTATGGGGGAGATGTTGTCTTTATGTTATGTGACAACTAAATAAAATAAAATAAATAATAAATAACTACATATTGTACATGACATCTAAAATATTCGATGAGGATTAAACCTGGAGCTATCAAGCACCAAGAGAGATCAAATTTTTGAAGGTGTTTTTTTTTTTATCATTTAATATGAAGGAATTAATACATAACATGGAATTAAATGATAAAAAAAATTACACTTTAAGAAATTAGATACCTCTCGATGGGTTCAAGACGGATCTAATATAAATAAAAAACAAGTAGTTTGACTATGTTTGTGAATATTGTAGTTGAGATTTCCTTAAATTAAACAAACAAAATGAAGGAAATAGGATTTCACACAAACATCTGTTAAAGCAACACACCAATGTTTTCACTATAGAACTCTTAGAAGAAACTATGAGATAAATAAAAAATTGAATCTACATGCCCAACAAAGTGCTTACAATTGCAATTTGACACTTCATCTATGATTTCTATTCATAGGGTTACAATTATAGCCCGTGGAACTCTCGACAATAGAGGTAGAAGCTTTCCCTTATGACTCTCTTTTTCTCCTTCTCTATAAACCCTCCACTATGATCTTTCAATAAACTATCCAAATGATAAGTCAATAATCCAAGTACTTGATCTTATGATCAAACAACTTTCACTCTATGCACTTTGCCATTAAATAGGTCTTTTGTCTTGAATTGGTTATGGTCTCTTTATGTGCCTTCGACTTATTAGTTACCAAAATGGTTTGACTTCCAGCTTTGGTCTTTGGTTACATAATTGTTCAATTCGTTGAGAACTGTCGATAATGTTAAGTTTTAGATGTTGAGCTCATGCACATAGTTTTATTTCTGTTTAGCATTAACTGAACCATAACCATTTGTAGCAACAATACAAGCTTAAGTAAACCAAGATCACAAGAAGAATAACCATGCACAAGAACAAAAGAAGTATCATGGGAAAACCCTTCTCAACCAAGGGAAAAACCCATCAATCCAATTACTATATTTCCAAGAGAAGATCCACCATTCACCACCAAAACCCTAGCACACAATAGGGTGCTTCTATCACTGAGAAAACTAGCTCCTTAGAAGAGTGTGAACTGCAGTCCTCATAATTTCAAACCATGCGTTGAGTTAAGAGAGAGATGATCCACAATGGCGATCCATTTGTTATTTATATGAGAATTAATTCAACCAAAAGACATGACACTTGGCACAATAGGGTCGACCTGTACAACTTAATAATATAATTAATAATTACACAATATTAATTATCTTTGCATGGTGGGGTCGACTTGTACCCTTTACAACATAAATTAGGGTTTTACCAAAGTCTCACTCTGACAATATAGCAAGGGATCTCTCACATCCTCTAGTGCTCAACCACTGGGGACACGTCCACCTGTGCTCACCCATAGGGACATCACTCTCAACAGATCACTCAATTGAGTCCACATGAGTACCATTTGGAGAGCCATCTCAAGCCGACTCAACTAAGTCCATAGGAGTACAAGGCAGGAGACCATCTCAAGCCAACTCAACTCAGTCCAAATGAGTACAAGGCAAGAGACCATCTCAAGCCAACTCAACTCAGTCCAGAGGAGTACAAGGCAAGAGACCATCTCAAGTCATCTCAACTCAGTCCAGAGGAGTAGACAAGAGACCACATGTCATCACAATCCAGTCCAGAGTCTGACGCACATCCATCACATGGGCTCTCTCATAGATCGTCTCAACTTAGTCCAGAGGAGAACGACCTGGAGAATGTCACATGACACTGCAATCAACAACACTCCCTCTCAGCTAGGGAGGCATTCTCCATCAAGCCAAGTCTCTCACGGAAGTACTCGAACTTCGTCCTGGCAAGCGGTTGGTTAAGACATATGCAATCTGTTTGTGTGTAGAAAGGTATTTCACATGTACTTCTTTCCTTTGCACCATATCTCAATGTGTTTCAATTTATCATTAAACACAAGATTCTCGGAGAGCTTCACACAACGATCGTTATCGCAATGGATAACGGTGGAATTCATCTCATGTCCAAATAAGTTTGCAAGGAGCCTGCGAAGCCTCACTGCTTCGTGGACTGCCACACATAATGCAATGTACTATGCTTCTACGGTACTCAAAGCCACAGAAGTTTGTTTCCTGCTGCACGAGGAAACCATGGTAGATCCCAAAGTAAAACAACAACTGGTTGTACTCTTCCGGTCCACAACACTCCATGCCCAATCTACATCGACATATCCCTGCAATCTCATGTCTACACCAGAGGCATATCTCAGGCCATAACCAACTGTGCCTCGTAGATATATCAACACATGCTTCCCTCCTATTAGTGTGTTTGTCTCGACTGACTCATAAACTAACCGAGTGTATTCACTGCATAACATATATCAGGTTTGGTGTTAACTGGATACATCGATGATCCAATTGTTAGGACCCTATAATGTACCTTTTTGTTCATACTTTTTGCTATCATTACATCCTTTTCCCACTCACATTTAAGCCTACATTATCACCTTAACTTATATTTCCAAAGGTATATAACATTTCTTCACTTTGTTATATGTTTAATTTGTTTTACATGTAATTTTTCATTACTCTCATACTTAGACATCGATCAGAAACATATAGTTGCTGAAACAGTTTGAACTGCAGATTATATATCGTTGCTGCTTGAACTCGTTGCTGAAACAATCAACAGCACGCAAATCCCGTTGCTGAAACAATCCGTGATTTGCGATGCTGGAACAACAATCCATACAGCAGTAACAAGGAGTTGTTACACTAGCCGCAACAGCCGTACCTTAAGCCAACACCAACCATCGCTATTGCTTGAGACCACGTTGCTGAAACAGTCAAACAGAACACAAATCCCGTTGCTGAAACAGTCCGTGATTTGCGATGCTGAAACAGTAAACAACAACAGTAATAAGAAGATAAATAAAGAAGCTGTTACACTGACTGCAATAGCTACACCTCAACCCAACACTATTCCAACTACTGTAACAACATTTTGCTATGGGAGATCAGAATATCCTATTCCAACATAGGCGATTAGATCTGATTAAGAATAGGATTCGTATGTACACATGTAATTTCATGATCAATTGTATTAAGAGGATTCTCCTCTTTAAATAAGGGGAAATCATCATTAGACGAGGGGGAATTTTTGGCTAGAAAGGAATTACAGAGAAGAGCGTGTTCACTTTGGGATATTGTAACATGATACATTTGACAGATGAATAAAAGATTATTCTGAGCATTTTTTCTTAGTTCCTTTCATTTCTGGGGAATCTTGTGAGAAGGAGAGGGCCCACCTTCTTCACAAGATTCACCCATTAGTTCTGTAGTATGTTAGTATTATTTTTTGTTCACGCCTTGTTTAAACTTAGTTTTGCTGAAGCTCCACTTTATTGAACTCTGTTTTGCTAAAACTCTGCTTTACTGATTGTTACATTGTTTTCATACAATTCATTCCTAGGTAATTGTTGATTATTCTGATTGGTAATTTTGCTTGTTGAATTTATGAAAGTGTGATAATCAGAGACAGGTGCTGAAGATTCCTGCTTAGGGAATATGGTCCTGTTCTCTGTTACAGAATAGTTAGCCTTCGGTACTTGTTAATCATTTTGATTGGTAATAAATTTATGAAACTGTGATAATTAGAGACAGGTGCTGAAGATTCCTGCTTGGGGAATAGGGTCCTGTTCTCTGTTACAGAATAGTTAGCCTTCAGTACTTGTTAATCATTTTGATTGGTAATGAATTTATGAAAGTGTGATAATCAGAGACAGGGGCTGAAGATTCCTACTTGGGGAATAGGGTCCTATTCTTTGTTACAGAATAATTAGTCTCCCTTACAGTATGCTGAAGGATTTATTTTCCTAGGTTGCTGTTTTTTTTAATGTAATCCAGGATTCTTCTGATAATTATTTTCCTTTGAATCTCAAACTTTGCAATAGATAGATTTCTGTTCTGTAATTCAAAGTAGAACTTCAGTCTGTTCAAAGCAAGGTGTGATTAGTGTACTTCTACTACAACTTTAGATTGCTTTTGAGATTGAGCATATACAGTGTGTGATTGCCTTTGAAATAAACAGACTTCCCTGGGTTGACAATTTATGTAACACTTGATTGTTTAGTTAATAAACAATTATAGTGACCAACACCAATCAGTTGTCTGTAAAGATGTGGATCAATCTCGTGTGACTCGAAAGAAGCCTCGTTCATCATCTTTGAGTTCATCACCATCGGTGTAGGCATGGAATTGTAGTCCATCATCCCAAATTTCTTCAATATCTCAATTGTGTATTTTCCCTTGACATGGGAGAATCTCATTAGTCCGAGAATATCATTAGTCCTCTCACCATACTTCCAGTCCAAGAAGTAGTGCATCATACCAAAGTCCTTCATCTCGAATTCAGAAGCTAATGCACACTTGCATTCAACAATAAGGCTTTCTGAATTGGTGAGGAATAGGTTATGTTGCAAGATCAATAATCGTACAGATGGAAGTGTATTTGGGCAACATGAGCAAATGTCTCATCATAATCTATTCCCTCCACCTAAGAGAATCCTCTAGCCACAAATATTGCTTTGTATTTCTCGACACTTCCATCAACTGCATGTTTGATCCAGTTGGAAGTCACCACAAACTTCCCTTCCAGTCTCGAAACAATATCCCACACATCATTCTTCATGATGGACTGATACTCTTCGATCATGGCATCTTGCCAAAACTGTTGTCCTGATGCTTCTCAATGACAAGAAGGTTCAATATCGATGATGTGGCTCATAGCTGGAACATAATTCGAAAATCTGTGGCCTTTTTCTCTCTCGGAATGTATCACGAGGAGCTGCATGTCCCTCTGCCTCTAGCAGAGTCTATCGAGCCCATGTAGACCTCTCTTGGCCTACTACCATGTCTCTAGGAATCATCAGTTGGAGCTACAGGATCAACTGGATCAATAATGGTCTCCCTCTGAACTGCTAAGGGGGGAGAAGGTATTGTTTCTTCCTTCTTCTCAAATAGTTTGACTCCCTTTGAGTCAAGTGGCTCCCTCTGAAGTCTGAAGGATAAACATCTTCATTTTTCAGTGTTTCTAACCTGGAGACATCCCATGTCTTCTTAGGTCCTCTACTACCTCTACAATACTTTGCACACATTCAATGAGGAAGAGAGGTGCAACCCTCTCATATTCAAATTTTGAATTTGAATCGAGGAATTTAATATTGTAAGGCTGTTAGAGCCAAAAGGCTGTGCCTATACGCATGCTTTAGATGTGGATAGCCTTTAATGGTTGTAAGGCTGCAATCTAGATACAATCTGGACTAGATAGCCCATTTAATGTAGAGTTAATGTAAGTTGAATAGGGTAGGTAGCTTTGGAGGGACGAGCTCGAAGAGCCCCCTCATGTAAAAGATCTTGGATCTTGTTTTGATGTCAAGAAAGAGAGGTAGCAATAATTAGAGTAGAGAAGGAAAGAGAGCCGAGACTCCGTTGCAGTTCGAGCTCAAACACATTGTAAAGAGGCATTTTCAAATTAATACAATCAGAGCAGTTTTTTTGCATGTTATTTGTGTATGATGAATGTCTTCATGTGTGTATTGAGGATATGCTATAGATGTATGTTAGGTATGCATTTGCAGGGATAGATAGGTTCTATTATCTGTTGGGTTATTTGATTTTAGGTTTGGAGTTCTTTGAGGTTTCATGTCAAGAGGGCGTGACAAAACACTGCGGGTTTTGATGGCTAGTGCATAGAGTGCACTTCCAATTATGCAGAATTTGGACAAAGACGTGCTAGAAGGGCATACCAACTGGAATCATTGACTCAGAGGAGGATCTCAAGGTTGCTGAATACCTTGGAGGTGAGACTGTGCAGAGGAGGACACAGTAGAAGACATAATTTCTGAGGAGTTCTGTATAGCTCTGCCAAGAGGGCATTGAGCACATGCACAGAGTGTTGAGGAGGAACTCTGCTATGAGTTCATAGAGAAACAAAATCACTGAGGATTCTTGACACTTTGCCAGGAGGGCATTGAGTAGGTGCCAGAGCGCACAGAGAGAACTCTTTTGAGTTTTGGAATAGAAGAAGAGTCCAAGGAAGGATCTTTATAGGGTTGTTGAACACCCTATAGACTCAACAAGAAGTTGCTTGAACAAAGAAGTGCCAGGAGGGCATCAGATTCTCCATCTGAAGGAGAAGAAAAAGGGGTTAATTCCTTAGAGGTTGAAGCTACAGGAAAGCTCATAAGAGATAAAACCTTTGTGCATGCAAAGACTCTGCAAGGAGTGTAGAAGTCAAAGAATCCCTTGAGGATTCGAAGGGAGAAGCTCAGGAGGAAAAGTTCCTTTGTGCACAGGTCATAGCTGCAAAGATTGCAGAGGTAGGGGAGAGTTTAGAATCCCAAGAGCTCAGGAGGAACAACGTTGTTAAGAACGTGGGCGAGACTCAAAGTTGTAGAGTTCGCAGAGGGAAAGAGCAAAGGTCAAGGCCTTTGGACACTTGGAGAATTCTTCCAAGTTCAGGAAGAACACGCATGCTCAGGAGGAGTACAGCTGTCGTCGGATCAGGCTAAGAAAGAGATCTGTATCGTTGGATTTCCACGTCTATGGAATAGCGGGAGAGCGCATGGTAAGAATAGATATGAGCCGTCAGATCTCATTCGGAAAAGACGATAGCCGTTGGATCTGTCGGAAGAAGCGCGAGGTTTAATCCTTAAACGCAAAGCAGAGAAACGAAGGAGTCCCGATTTAGTCAAGGTATCGGGATTTCGGAAGTCGGGTTTTCGGGAGTCCAGAGGACGGAAGGTCGGACTCTTGTATCTATAAAACCCCGAAATATGATTGCGGTCATATAAGGAGCGGTCACACGGAGTAGGGCTATATCCCTGGGGGGGGGATAATTGTTGTTAAAGCCATTTCGACAAATCGACATTTCGGAGATTGGGAGGTCGAAGGGTCAAGGACTCTCGACAACAGGACACGGGAAGTCCCGAAACTCGAAAAATAAAATTTCCTGTTGTGAAAAGGGGAACAGTCGTGTACAGAGGCCGTGGAAAGGAGGAGGACTTGTGGATCGAATGTTCAGGTCCCGATTGGGATCCAAAAGAGTTGCTTCGGCTCATAAGAGGAATTTGAATGATCCTTAGACCGGGAGGTCGCGTAGAACCTGCTGAGGCAGGGGGGTGCTGCGCCAAAGTGGCATCAGAGCCTGACTCTGTTTGTACATTGCAGACAGAGGAAGCAGGAAGAGAAGGAGAATACTATGGTACACATCAGTTTGGTATCAGAGGTATCTTGCAGGGACAGGCAGAGAGAAGGCAAATGAAGACAGAGTACTGGAAGCTCTGTAATGATTGTTTGCAAGTAGACAACAATCAAGAAGACAGTCATGAGGACTGTAGGAGAAGATGAAGCACTCACAGTTGCAGAGTGACAACAACAGGTTTGCCGGGAGGGCAGACAGAGAGCAGAATGACTACTGAAGGTCATGCGCACTGTTAGCACTCTGTGATTTGCCCAAGGCTGAAGAGGCAGTCATAGAGGCAACATCAAAACCACTTCGAGTCTTGGATCTAGCCCTCCAAGACTCAGAGAGGGATCTCTCTGTCTGATATAGATTTGTTTGAAGAGAATATTAGGCTAGCTATGCATAACATGGGTTATTTATGAAATTGGGTATAGGCAGAGAAGAGAAACCATGGGCTATGGAGTCATTGTAACGAACGATCAAAATCCATGTCAACAGGCTAATATTTGTAGGGCAAGGTAGACAAATCACTGGATCCTTCAATTTAAATGAAATGGGTGAGACGAAAACGGGTCAAGAGATCCAATTAAACACAGAGCAACTAATAATTCTGAGTTTAATTTTCAGTGGAAAACACAAAAGAACTATACCAAGCCAGAGACAGAGGGTGCATTAAAACCAATTTTGTTCTTAATATTCTTGGAATAATTCAGAGGAAGACATTAATTATGATAACAAAGAAACAAATTAACATAGAGGGATGCACATCACCAGTGGAAATAGTCACAAGAATCCTGCATCATAGCACTATCTCATTGAATTGATGAAAAAACGTTGAAAGCTCAGCGAGCTGTTTTACAATATTTTTTTATCTATGGTCCTCGACTGATCAACCTTTACATTAAAAATAATCTTTGAATAAATAGTATAGACCTCCCCATTAGTTTCGAGAGTCGTTTTTAACTGCCTCGGCCAAAAATAGCCACCAATCCCACAAAATTTGGAACTGTCTGCCATGAAAGACGGGCCGGTTTTATGCGAAAAAGGGGTCCAAAAAGACGTGTGTTTCTCTTCAACGATGAAACCTGGGAAAAAACAGAAGGAGGTTATTGGATATGGGCATGTTTTGGAAAAAAACCTCCTTCGGTTTCTCAAAATTTGTCTCCAGTTGGCCGTAACATCTCCCGTAAAATCAGGACTGTAACAAAAAAGCAGAAATATGGAAAAAAGGGCCTCGAGGCTTCTATTATCCCTGCACGTAGTGCCATTGAAAAGACTGAGAGAGGTTTTTGTTCTTCAGCTCGTGCTGAGAAAAAACCTCTCTTGGATTTTTAAAATACGTCTTAATTTTCCCATAATCCATTTTGAAAGATGTAGTGAAATAGGCAAAAATGGCAAAAAAGAGAAAATCGGTTTTATTTTCGGGAAGGCGGTATTCCGGACCCCCCTGAGGTGGTAAGCGGTTTTTTTT
>JZKD02S1712203.1:531104-545360 GCA_000966675.3 Picea glauca | reverse complement strand
CCCAGGATAAATGCTGTGTCTATTGTGGATGTGTATTTCTCAGTGATCTTGTTCTTATTATGCTCTTATCTTATGAAATGCAAATAACTATAATATCAGCATAAAACATTAACAGCTAGGTGGGCATTGGAACTGAAATGAGGCTATGTGAAAGTCTCATGAACTCGGAGGTGAGTTCATATCAGCAAGGGATGCTGGTAAGTAGATATTCATGTGGTTTTGTAGATCATGTGAATGAATATGATGACAAGTTAAAAACTTGCACCATCCAGGAGGAGGATCGGAGGAATCTTCTGATAATTGGAGGAATTTGAATATTCC
Organism: Picea glauca; assembly: GCA_000966675.3. Lineage (NCBI taxonomy): Eukaryota > Viridiplantae > Streptophyta > Pinopsida > Pinales > Pinaceae > Picea > Picea glauca. Next base: position 545,039 of record JZKD02S1712203.1, on the reverse strand, counting down.
TACCACATCGCCCAAGGGAGGAAAAAGTTTGTGATGCCAATGAAGCAACAACAACAAAAGAAGGACAACCAGCTATGAATGTCAAAGAAGAGTTGGAGCAGATGTTAGAAGCTTCCCAAGTAGAAGAGGAGGATGAGCATTCCGAGGAGTGGCTCAATATTTTCAGCCAGGAAGCTGAAAAAACTTCAACATTGAAGCTTGTATAAGCAGAAGAAGAAGAGGCAGACAACATGATATTTGCTAATCTATGGGAGAAGATTGAAACCCTGGAGGGAAGGGTAGAGGTGCAAAGCATGCACATCCACCAGATGAGGTTGGAAACTGATGGAGGAGATTTCCAGGCTGAGGAGCAACTGAAAGAAGCTGGAGACATACCATCAAGAGAGATGGCAGTAGTAGCACTGTCAAATGAAGAGGTTGAACAACAGGTCAGTCAAGAGAAGACTGCAGAAAAGACTGCAATAGAGTGGACACTTAGTGCCATAGAGGATGAAGAAGATGGCATGGGATATCGTGATGATCTGCCCATCTGCCGAAAGAAATTTCAGCAGAGGAGACTGCAAGGACAGATCCAACCATTGCAGCAACTAGATGAGGTGATAGAAGACATCAGAAGGATGATGCTGAGATCAGCAGAGACTGCCAACAAGGAAAGGTTGAGCAGAAGCAAAGCAGAAGTAGCAGCAACAACAATAAAGCAGCGGAAGCAACAACAACAAGGAAGTGTAGTAGATGAACAACTCCCAAGAATTGTTTGGGATCCAGGAGGATTTCAACAGCTAAGATGGGAAGCTCATGAGCAGGGGTTCATGAATTTTACAGCTGTGGAGTATGATGCAGGAGCATCTCTGCACGCCAGCCATGCACCAACCAGCCAGCCCACTCAACCCACACATTCAATGATGAAAAGAGCCGCAACCCTCTCATATTCAAATTTTGAATTTGAATCCAAGACATTTAATATTGTAAGGCCGTTAGAGCCAAAATACCATGCCTATACGTAGGCTTTATATGTAGATATCCTTTAATGGTTGTAAGGTTGCAATCTAGATCGAATCTGGACTAGACAACCCATTCAATGTAGAGTTAATGTAAGTTGATTAGGGTAGGTAGCTTTGGAGGGAAGAGCTCGAAGATCCCCCTCATGTAAAAGATCTTGAATCTTGTTTTTATGTCAAGAAAGAGAGGTAGCAAGAATTAGAGTAGAGAAGGAAAGAGAGCCGAGAATCCATTGCAGTCCGAGCTCAAACACATTGTAAAGAGGCATTTTCAGATTAATACAATCAGAGCAGTTTTTCCTACATGTTATTTTTGTATGATGAATGTCTTCATGTGTGTATTGAGGATATGTTGTAGATGTATGTTAGGTATGCATTTGGGACAGATAGGTTCTGCTATCTGTTGGGTTCTTTGATTTTAGGTTTGGAGTTCTTTGAGGTTTCATGTCAAGAGGGCATGACAGAACACTGTGGGTTCTGATGGCTAGTGCATAGAGTGCACTTCCAATTCTGCGGAATTTGGACAAAGACATGCTAGAAGGACATACCAATTGAAATCATTGACCCAGAGGAGGATCTCAAGGTTGCTGAATACCTTGGAGGTGAGACTGTGCAGAGGAGGACACAGTAGAAGACAAAATCTCTGACGAGTTTTGTAAAGCTATGCCAAGAGGGCATTGAGCACAGGCACAGAGTGTTGAGGAGGAACTCTGCTACGAGTTCATAGAGAAACAGAATCACTGAGGATTCTGGACACTCTGCCAGGAGGGCATTGAGTAGGTGGTAGAACACATAGAGAGAAATCTTTTGAGTTTTGGAATAGAATAAGAGTCCAAGGAAGGTTCTTTATAGGGTTGTTGAACACCCTATAGACTCAACAAGAAGTTGCTTGAACAAATATGTGCTAGGAGGGAATCAAATTCTCCATCCGAAGGAGAAGAAAAAGGGGTTAATTCCTTAGAGGTCGAAGCTACAGGAAAGATCAGAAGAGATAGCACCTTTGTGCGTGCAAAGACTCTGCAAGGAGTGTAGAAGTCAAGGAATCCCTTGAGGATTCAAAGGGAGAAGTTCAGGAGGAAAAGTGCCTTTGTACACAGGTCATAGCTGCAAAGATTGCAGAGGTAGGGGAGAGTTTAGAATCCCAAGAGCTTAGGAGGAACAACGTCGTTAAGAACAGGGGTGAGACTCAAAGTTGTAGAGTTCGCAGAGGGAAAGAGAAAAGGTTGAGGCCTTTGGACACTTGGAGAATTATTCCAAGTTCAAGAAGAACGTGCATGCTCAGGAGGAGTACAACTGCCGTCGAATCAGGCCGAGAAAGAGATCTGGATCATTGGATTTCCACGTCCAGGGAACAACGAAAGAGCGCACGATAAGAATAGATCTGAGCCATCAGATATCATTCGGACAAGACGATAATCATTGGATATGTCGGAAGAAGCGCAGGGTTTAATCCTTAAATGTAGAGCAAAGAACCAAAGGAGTCCTGATTTAGTCAAGGTATCGGGATTTTGGAAGTCGGGTTTTCGAGAGTCTAGAGGATGGAAGGTCGGACTCTTGTATCTATAAAACCCCGAAATATGACTGCGGTCATATAAGGAGCGGTCACATGGACCAGGGGTATAGCCCTTGGGGGGGCTAATTACTGTTAAATCCATTTTGAAAAATCGATATTTTGGATATCGGGAGGTCGAAGGGTTAAGGACTCTCGACAACAGGACACGGGAAGTCCCAAAACTCGAAAAATATAATTTCCTGTCGTGAAAAGGGGAACGGTCATGTACAAAGGCCGTGGAAATAAGGAGGACCTATAGATCGAATGTTGAGGTCCCGATTGGGATCCAAAAGAGTTGCTTCGTCTCAGAAGAGGAATTTGAACTATCCTTAGACCAGAAGGTCATGCAGAACCTGCTGAGGCAAGGGTGTGTTGCGCCATCATACCACTTCCTGGTATCTTTCTTTGTCTTTCTAGTGTCCTTTGCTTGTGGGTTGGACTGGTTGTCCTGATATTGTCCATATTTTCTCTGTCCTTTGTTCTGTGGGTTGGGGCTACTCTTTCCTGGCTTTTGTTGTGAGGGGTTCCCAGGCCCAAATTTTTGTGTCTTTTGTTTGAGATTCTGCTCGATTTTGACGGCATATCGGTAGGCCGCGCCCAAGGATGAGATGTCTAGAAATTCCATTTCGGTCTGGATGTATCTATGCAGAGCACCGCGATACTTGAGCACCATATGTCGCTCTGAATATTTGATACCCAGCTTGGTGCACAAGGTATGGAAGATATTTGTGAAATATGGCACTGCTTGGTCTCTTTCTTGCCGCAGTGTGGTCCATTTGGTATATAAGTTGTCATAACTTCCGATAGGGTACTATTGTTCCTTAATAGCATCCATGAAGGAATCCCAGGTGGATGTGACTATAAATAATGAGGGTTCCTCTGTTTCCTTTTGCTCAGAGAATGTTTCCCACCAATCTTTCACATGGGGGATGACTTTGAGGAGCGCAAAAGTAATATTTTCTCTATTCGAGAAGTTATGGACAGAAAAATACCCTTTTAGCAGATTCAACCACTTGTCTACAACATTTGTGTCTATCTGAACTTCAAATATAGGAATATCAAATTTTATTTGTACCTTGAAGGGGGTGGCACCTTCGCTTGAAGAAGATGTGTCGCCTGTTGGTAGCCGCCGAAGGATTTGTGTGAAACTATCCATCATCTCGTTCCTTTGTTGCACGAGGCCTTCCTCAATCAACAGTTTGAAAGGATCTCCTTTCCTTTCATCTTTCTTTTCTCCTGCCATGAGAGGTCGCTTGGGTGTGCGAGATCTTTTGTCCTCAAGAGAAACAAGCTCAAGACCCAACTCTTTATACTCTGACCTCATTGGGGACATGCATTAAGACAACAAGGAGTAGACCGCTTTGATACCACTGATCCAGATTTTATGAGAAGAATGAAATGAATACAGATTATTATAGATTCTTAACACAAAATAATAGAGATATAGTAAAACTGGTTTTCTATTCAATAATGAAATACGCTGAAACCGTAAAATGCAGCGGAAACAATCTTGTTGGAATGGTGGCGACTTATCTCTGAGAAGAGATGTGACGGCTATGCTCATTCGCAAGAAGATCATTACAATGAGGCTCTCAAGGAATTTTACAATAAACAGGAATTCCCAAAACCCTATACATCCAAAAACCTAACCCTAGGAGATGAAGCGCCAAAAGTCATGTGGGCCCCGTTTGGGTAAGTTAGTACATTAACTTCCCGGGGTGGTAACGTTTGCATACGATATCCGTTTTAGGCGCATGATAGGCCGTTGGAAAGGTATCATCAAGGAGATTCATTTTTGTGCCTCAATTATTCCATAGGCTATCATTGAGAAGCTCGATCCCGAAAAACCTTCATTTAGGCCCTGGAAGTGAAAATTTCTAAAAATAGTAAATTGCCAAAATTGCCAGAAAACTATTTTGAGCCAGTTGGAAAAGGTGGGTGGTCACCTATATCCATAAGGATCAGTGCATGGACCTCTCTCTTATTCTATAAAAATAAATGGAGGGTACATTAGCAAACATGTAGTCATCTTCTTATTCTACATATTTTTATCTCATTGATTTTGATTTGTAGATTTAGTATTTCTCATATCTACACTTTATCACTTGTCATTCCTTTCTTGATTGCTCTGAAATTATAATAGGTAGTGAATACAATCTTTATTTATACTCCTATTCTTTTAGTTTTAAAAAATATGAAGTTTTGATGTGTTTCTTAACGTTTTCAGTTTCAGTGGTAGGGTAAAATCTTTAAGTGCAAATATGCTATCATGAATTAGAAAATTTAACATGGTATCAAAGTTAATTGCTAAAATTCATTTCTCTAGTGAATGAAGATTGTAACAACCCATGAGAGGGAGTTGATAATAGAGAATTTTGGAGGTGTAATAACCAACAAGCTCTAGTTATTTGGAGCAATCCATGCTTTAGAAAGACACAAGGACATGTGAGAGGTAGAACTATTTTTATGCATGTGAAGAGCGAAATAAAAAATGTTGTTGATTTTCACTCAATTATTTTTTTCTTTGATCTTTAATTAAAGGCATTGTGGGAATGGAAAAGTTTAGAATGATAGGTCTTAGAGAGTGTGACCATTTAGGAGCCTCCAATTTCACCCATCAAAAGTGAAAGTTGCAAAGGCTTATGGAGGGAATTGATTTTTGGGGTATAGTCTAGGGAAACGTTATAGTGCCCACTAATCCTCAACAATTATCTCAGTACATGAAAATGCTTTCTAAGGCGAAGGTGATTCTTTTGGACTCCATGAAGGATCATTTGATTCCTTACATTGAATGGAAATCAACAAAGAAAATGTTTGATACATCGACAACTCTATATTAGAGTGTTAATATTTCTAGAACTATGCTCTTGAACAACAAGCTCATTCAAAATCAAATGAGTAATTTAGACACCATAGTGAGTAACTTTACAAATATCATTTAATTGTGAGATTGTCGCTTTACTATAGGTATGAAGATTGAATATGGGGAATTAGTGTCTTAGATTATTAAATGGTTTCTCTCTTGATTAGGAAACCTAACCTTTGTTCAGGGTGTGTGTGCTTGGGAAAACCTCCTAACTAATGAGAAAATTTGGGACATCTTTGTCTAAGAAGAAACTATGTCAGCCTGAAGAGAACATGACTAAGACCTTGTGATTATCGAGGTGGAAATAAAAGGGGACTTGAAAGGGTACGAAGGATGAGACATCTTCTTTAGATCATGGTGCTAAGGATTGAAGTCACATGATGTGTTACAAGTGTCACAAGAAAGAACACTTTGCTAATCAATGTCAAGGGAAGAGAAAAGGAAAAGGTTAGCAACAACAAACATAGTTTGTAGGAAAGTAGATAATTCACTGAAAGTGGATGAGTTTGCATCCAAGTTCGAAGCCACTTTCTCTATGGTTTCATGTCTTTTTACCAATAACACTTTCAGTGTTGGTTGGTATGTGAACAATGGAGTGTCATGGCACATATCCATTGATCGGAATCAACACCATCTCATTCATGATGCCTTCTGGTGAAGTTTTCAATATGGATGATGTTCTTTTTATGCTAGGATGAATGAAAAATCTACATTCCATCTCAACAATTATAGATATGAATTGTATATTTTAGTATACTAATCAATAGTGCACCATCAATATTGTAGCCAATAACTTACTCAATTTTTGGCCAAAGGAGTGTGTGAAATAGGTATTTATAGGGTCCTCATTGCTACTACAAAATATGAGGCCTTAGAGCATGATAGTGGAAAGATGTGCGAGCTATGGCACAAGCATCTTGATCACTTGTGTTAAACTTTTAAACACACTAGAAAGATTCAAACATTATTAGAAATAGACTCATGTAAAACATATGCTTTTATTACAATGAAGTCATTTAATATAAATGGGGTTGATCCCCTACCCTATTTAATAATATCAAATTCTCAATTCATTAGTCACTTACATGAACTTGAGTGTTATATTAGATTATAAACACTACTCAACGATTATACTCCAACACCCCCTCTTAACTTTACAATATAAAAAATTACAACAAAAACATAAAACTAAAATTCTTCTTAAGTAAGTTTACTCTTCCATAGTTTTGGAATCATGCAGATACTTCATCAAGAGAATTCTTGACTTCTTTGAATTCCCAAATCCCAAACTCGAGAATGGTGCAACTATCTAAATTCCCAAGTTTCAGAACTTGTGGAAATCCCAAATAACTTGGACAACAATCCATATTGAGTTAAACCTTTTCTAATTACTTGATTAAATATGGACTCTTTAAAAGAGTTTACAAGCACACTTTTAAATATTCCATATTTAATTGCAAATAAACTCATCAAAATCTAGCATATTCTTTAAAAAAAATTCTTCCATTGTAAAAACCTCTCTTACCTCTTTGATTTCTATCTAGTGAGTAGAGATTGAGAGAAATTATTGAGTTGATACACTCTTTTGTATGTAGTGTTGAGGATTGCAGCTATGTGAGACATTATCCAGGACACAAACCCGAGAGAGAGCCCCTCAAAGGGGTGTGTGGTTCCTATCTAAGACAGAGTTGGAACGTAGATATGGCCTCCTCCTTATAGAGAGTTGATAAGAACTACATGTGATTCTCCTATGTAACACAGTGAGAAAGGAGATCTACAGAGTTGGATGTTCATGTGGCTAAGCACAAGGTGAACGTGTGAAATCCCAAAGTGATGGGTGCATCGTCATGAGACATAGATGAATATGATGTATTAGCCTCCTCTGAGCAAAGAGTTGATGAGAAACTCTAGATGACTCTCCTGTGTAATGCAGTGGGAAAGAATATCTGTTGAGTGGATGTGCAAGTGGTTGAGCATAGGTGAGCGTGATTCTAGTGGTTGAGCACTAGTGAGAAGTGGTTCTTCTATGTAATGTAGTGAGCCAGAGATATGGCCATACCTATGGATGTGCCCCTAGTGGTTGAGCACTAGTGGGTGTATGAGATCCCTTGCTATATTGTTCAAGAGTTATACTTGCCTGTAACCCTAATTGTAATGTAAAGGGTACAAGTCGGCCCCAATGTAATTGATAATTAATGTAAAAGATAATTAATCTGGTTAATATTAATTATATTATGAGATAGAGAAGTCGACCATGTTGTTCCAATAGACACTTATGTTGACAGGTCAAGTCTAATATAAGTAAAGGTAAATTCCCCATTGAGGAATCATATTTTGTGTGAGCTTGGAAATTTCAGCAAGTACATCTTCTTGGGAAAAGTGCGCACCTCTCTTGGGTGCTAATCTTCTAGGGTTTACAAGAACTCTCTTTTGTGCTAGGTTTTCTTGGTGGTGAAGGTATTTATCTTGAAGAATGTATCAAAGGATTTGGTTGGGTTTTATTCCCTTGTTGGGAAGGGTTTCCCAGGATACATCTTGTGTTCTTGTGCGATGTTTCTTCTTGTGATTTGGTTGCTGCAACATAATAGGTTATGGTTTACGTAAAAGGATAAAAATGGAATGAACTTCATGCTTAACATCACCTATTGAAAAATCAACATGGAATCAGAGCATAGGTCTTGAAGAACCCCTTCACAAGCATTCAAAAAGATAAACCGTCCTCCTTTTGCAGTTCTGTACGACCTCTAGGGTTTCTGCAGAAATCCGTACGACCCTCATTTGATCAGCCTTTTCACCCCTTTACAAGTGGAAGTTGGAGCTAAAACTTGGACCAAGATGTACAGACCTCCTCAGCGCATCTATAGAGACCTTCAAAATAAAATTCTGAGGATTCTGAGTTTTTGGCCCTAGGGTTTCTAGGGTGCCGAGATTTTCTGCAGAATCTTGATCTTAGGATTTCTGCAACTTCTTGAAGAAATGTTTTTCAACTCAACAAGAATTATTGTGACACTCTCAAAGTTGATTATTGGCAATCATAATCCCAACAAAATCCAAGGTTACTAATCCAACCTAATCAATAGGTTTTCTAAATCCAGTTGGCGAGAGTTTGAAGAATTCGAACAAATGAAGAACAAAACTTTAGTAGAAGATAGGCTTGATGGAGCAAGCAAATTCAGCTCCTGGAAATCAAGGATTCAGGTCACCCTTGAAGAATATGATCTTTTGGATGTGGTAGCTAAAAATTTACTAGAGACAACTATCGATGAAGAGAAGAAGATGTCAAAGAAAGAAAAATAATCATCTACTCAGTAAGAGGTCATCTCTTAGCTCGTATTGCCAACCTGAAGACAACTTATGAAATATATGAAGCATTAAAAGAACTGTTTGAAAGTGACAACACCCTCAAAGCTCTTACCTTGAAGAGCCAACTTCAAAGTACCAGGATGACGAAAGGTGACACAGTTGTTATCTTCTTTATGAAGACATCAGATATTAAAGAACAACTAGAATCCATTGGAGAAATCATGTCCGATAGAGAACTTGTCTTATACACTATCAACAACCTTCCAAAACATTGGGAGCCTTTTCTTCAAAGTATCAGTGGAAGAGAAAGTCTACCAACCTTTGATCGTCTATGGGCAGATTGTACTCAAGAAGAACTTAGACTTAGAAATAGAGGAGTGGAAGACTCTCTACAAGAAAATCATGCTCTTGCACTTCATACAAAGAAAGAGGGAAGATTCAAAATAAGCTTTAGAAAAACATTCAAAGATGAAAAGACTTCATCAAACCTAGGTTATAATCAGAGAAATGTTTCATAAATTTAGTGCTTGATCAGATGTGACAAATATGGGCACTATGCAAGAAATTGTCCAACCAGGAAAAAGGGAAGACAATATGCTTCTATCGCTGACATTGATCCAAATCCACCTCAAAAGAATGAATATATGAGAGAGGAGAAGTACTTCCTATAAACTAAACATGACTACAAACCTAGGTAAAACATTTGATCTCTAATTTTATAGTTGATTGCATTCTAAATAAATGAAGGGTATTATCCCTAGTATGGGAGCCCTCAAAGACTTGGACCATTATCCATGGTACATGAATCCAAACCTTATTTGATTCATTATTATTGTGGACAAGTAGACATAAAATATCTAACAAGAAATAAAAGAATATTCTCTTCCTTCAGACTTTAGAGAGAGTTACTTGAATCAGAGGGAGTCAAAACAAAATAAAAGGAAGAAAGAGTTAATATCCTAAAGAGTTGAGAGGAAGACAAACAATATTCCAACAAATTTAGCTACTTCCTTGATATGACCAAAGATATTACAGTAGGGCATAAAAGGCATGCCGAGGGTAGACAATATTGATGATTGTAGCTATGTGATACATTCTCCATCTTACAAACCTGAGAGATGTTGATGATTGCAGCTATGTGAGATATTCTCCAACTTACAAACCTAAGAGAAATCCCCTGAGAGGGGTGTGTGGTTCCTATATGAGATAGAGCTAGAACATAGAGATGGCCTCCTCCTTACAGATGATTCTCCTGTGTAACAAAATGATAAAGGAGATCTATTGAGTTGGGCATGCCTGTGGCTGAGCACAAGGTGAACGTGTGAAATCCCAAAGTGTTGGGTGTATCATCATGAGAACATAAATGAAGATGATTTATTAGCCTCCTTTGAGTAGAATATTTGGCGAGAAACTCCAGATGACTCTCCTGTGTAATGCAGTGGGAAAGAATATATGTCGAGTGGATGTGCATGTGGATGAGCACAGGTGAATGCGATCCTAGTGGTTGAGCACTAGTGAAGAAGTGGTTCTTCTGTGTAATGCAATGAGCCAGTGATATGGACATCCCTATGGATGTGCCCCTAGTGGATGAGAACTAGTGGGTGTATAATATCTCTTGCTATATTGTTCAAGAGTCAGACCTTCCTATAACCCTAATTGTAATGTAAAGGGTACATGTCGGCCCCATCTTAATGTGATTGGTAATTAATGTAAAAGATAATTAATCTGGTTAATATTAATTATATTATGAGCTAGTGAGGTCGGCCATGTTGTGCCAATAGACACTTTTGTTGACAGGTTCAATCTAGTATAAGTAAAGGTAAATTACCCATTGAGGAATCATATCTTTTGTGTGAGTATGGAAATTTCAGCAAGTACATCTACTTGGGAAAAGTGCGCACCTCGCTTGGGCACTAGTATTCTAGGGTTTGAGAGCACCCTTTTGTGTGCTAGGTTTTCTTGGTGGTGAAGGTCTTTCTCTTGAATAATATAGAAAAGGTTTGGTTGGGTTTTCTTCGCTTGTTGAGAAGGGTTTCCCAGGATACTTCTTGTGTACTTGTGCATGGTGTTTCTTCTTGTGATCTTGGTTGTTGCAAAAAATTATCTATGGTTTAAGTAAAATGACAAAATGGAATGAAATTCATGTTTAAGCCTAGCTTATTGAAAAATCAACATGGTATCATAGCATAGGTCTTTAAGAAACCATTGCACAAAAAACTTTCAGTCATCCTCTCTCTCTTCTTTAGAAACCGTACAAACCTCCTAGGGTTCCCAGAAAATCTGTATGACCCGCTCTTCTAGATTTTTTCAACACTTGGCACTTGGATGTTGGGGATAAAAATGGCATAGGAGTGTACGACCTCCTTTAGTGCACCTCCAAAAAGATTCAAATCAAAATTTTGAGCATTTTGAAATTTTGGCCCTCGGGTTTCTAGGGTTTTGCTAATTTCTGCAGAAATTTCAGTATTAGGGTTTTTGCAACTCATTAAAGGAGCTCTTCAACTCACCAGTGTTCTCCTATATTTCAAAAGCTTATTGTTGGCAGTCATAAGTCCAACAAAACCTAAAATTTCTAGCCTAGTCTAGTCATTAGGTTTCCTAGTCCAGTTGACAAAGGGTTGTGAAGAATCTAAAATTATGATGAACAAAAACTATGATGGAAGATAAGCTTGATGGATCAAGCAACTTCAAGTTCTTGGAAGATAAGACTTCAAAAGAAGACTTATTGTGGGTGATACAAAAAGGTGTCACTGTGACATACCTCCTTCATGAATATGACAGAGGACAGAGATAAGCCATGTGCCATTGGGAAAATCACATTATCACCCTCAGGAATGCACTTATATATATAGTATTTGTATCATTGTCATGAGGGTGTTTGCAGGACGAAGGAAACTTTTGCTCAAGTCTTGGATCCAGAGGGATCTCAATGCATTCAGAGGAACAACACACTGGAAGTGAAGACTCTAGGTTTGATTATTGTAATTGTCATTCCTCTAACCTATATTTCTAAATTTTCCTACATTACAAGTAGGTGTTGTAGCAGTGACAACAATCCTTAAATTGTTTTGATTCTAGAGATGTACCCATTATTCTCCTTTCCAATATATTCTTGTTTTGGTTCCTCTTGTTTCCTTGTTCAAGACAGGTTAATAACAAAGGAACATGCTTATCCTTCAGATGGAGTCACTTGACTCAGAGAGAGTAAAAAATATTTGATAAAGAAGAAGAATAGAACCATCCTTGAGACAATCAATGCAATAATGCATGATCAGAATCTTTCTATGATTCCATGGGCAGAAGCATGCAAGACACAGTATATTTCCAGAACAAGAGTCTTCACCGGAATTTGAAAAACATAACTACCGAAGAATCCTTCACCAGAGTGAAGCATGAGATTGAACACTTCAGGATATTTGGGTGCCCAATGTATTTTCATGTACCCAAAGAGAAGAAGTCCAAGCCAGACCCGTTAGGGAGAAATGATACGTTTATGGGATAACAATGAATCTTCAAAGAAATTCCAAATCAACATCCCTGGTCAGAGACAGATTGAGACAAACAAATATGTTGTCCTTGAAGAAGAGATAGATTTTCAAAGATCCAGAGAATATCAGATGGAGATTGACAATGAGACAATTCCTTCTCCCCCTTCAGTAGTTCAGAGGGAGACATACACTATTCCATCTAATCCAGTTGCTCCAGTTGTTATGTTCAGAGATATTGCAGTAGGGCATAAAAGGTCTTCCTAGGCTCACTCTACAGGAGGTAGAGAAACATACAAGCCTCTCAAGGCACATCCCGAGAGAACAAAGAGATTTTTCGAGCTACTCTTCAGCCATGAGCCACATCATTGATTCTGAGCCTTCTTTTCATAGAGAAGAAACATGAGAACAGGTATGGCAAGATTCCATAACATACGAATTCCAGTATATCTTAAAATAATGATGTATAATATATTGTTCAGAGACCAAAAATTAAGTTTGTGATGACTCCCAAGTGGATCTATAAGATAAATCATGCCGCTGATAGAAGTGTAGAGAAATACAAAGCGAGATCTACAACCAGAGTTTTCTCACAAGTAGAGGGAGTTGTCTATGATGAGACACATGATCTAGTAAACCCGATAAAGTTCCATCTGTATTACCATCCATGAGTTGGAAACTATATCAGATGGATGGATTCTTGATGAGTTTGGGTTTCAGCAAGAGTGTTTCTTATCCAAACCTATATTATTACAGTGTTGGTGACGAGAGTCTGATTTTGATGACTTGTTCAGAAAGCCTTGTTGTTAGATACAAGAAAGCCTTGACGTCTGATTTCGAGATGGAGGATATGAGTATGATGCACCACTTCTTGGGACAATAAACATGACAGAGGATCGATGAGATTTTTTCCTTAAGTCAAGGACAACATACAACAGATATATTAAAATAAGTTTAGTATGATAGAATGAAAAACCACCGTGATGGATTTGAAGAAAATGATGATGATTCAGATGAGATTGATCCACAGTTGATTGGATCATTGATGTATCTCGTTAACACCGGACCTAATTCATGTTATGTAGTGAATGTGCCTAGTCAGTCCATGAGTCAGCTGATACTGACTCACTAGATAAAAATAAATCATGTATTGAGATATATATACGAGGCACAGTTGGATATGGACTGATATATGACTCCAGTGTGAACTTGAGTTTGCAAGATATGTCGATATGTTGAAATAATTTAACTGTGAAGAGAATTCTTATTATTATTGGATTAAATCCCCATTGCGGATTAATCATGTCATTATTATTATTATTGTTATTGGATTAATCCCCATTGTGGATTAATCATGTCGGTAATTGTATAAGGACCAAATCCCCTTTTGCGGATTGGTCATCAGACAATTACAAAGAGCATAATAAGAAGTCGGCCCCAACAGTTATTATGGAAGACCCAGAATTAATTAAAGGTGGTTTTACCCACCCAGAGTGAGAGGTCGGCCCTGCCAGTTGTGACCTTTCACACGTGCCAGTCTTGTATAAATAAGAGGCTAGTGCCTCACTTCAAACACACAACTCACTTTCTCATTATCTTATGAGGCAAGCTGCAACTACCAATTAGAGAGAGGAGAAGAAGAGTGGCGCATCTCTTGGGGAGGACTATCTGTATTGGTTTGAGTTATCTCTTGAACATTGTATAAGCTATTTATGATAAGGAAGTTTTTGC
>JZKD02S1712203.1:485722-508211 GCA_000966675.3 Picea glauca | reverse complement strand
CTAGGGAGGCATTATTTATCATTCCAAGTCTCGCATGGATGTATTTTTTTTTTTTTTGTTTTGGTTGGAGTTATCGACACTCCCTCTTAACTAGGGAGCCATTCTTCACGAAGTTAATTTGGTGAAGATATCTACAATCTACTCTTGTGTAGGAAGGTACTGCATGTGTATGATTTTACTTTGCATCATATCTCTGGAATAAGGATATTTCATATGATTTCGATCCATCAGGAACCACTGGATTCTCACAGATCATAGGATCCATCTCATGGTCAATTAAATATGTTAGAAGATTTGTGAAGCCACATTGCTTCGTACACTTTAAGCTTATATACTCTGCCTCTATATCAGGAACCATGGTAGCATATCAACTATGCTTCGTATATATCTCAATACATGTTTTTTTTAAATGGCTAGGAACATTCACTACATGGTATGAATCAAGTCTAGTGTTGACTAGATACATTAGTGATCCAATCAATTGTGGATCAGTCTCGTCTGATTCATCATAAATTTTCTTATTTAAATATATCACGGTGGATTTGCTTTCTATTATATTGCACTTCTTTAATATTTTCACTGTGTATTTTCCTTGATTCTGGAAAATCTCATCGGTCCTCTATCATACTTCTTCTCCCAAGAAGTAGTGCATCATACTCATATTCTTCATCATTAGTATCAGGCTCTTGTCACCAACATTGTAACGATATAGGTTTGGATCAGTAATACTCTTACTGAAATCCAATATCAACAAGAATATATCTATATGATATAGTTTCCAACTCATGGATGGAAGTGTATCTGGTTCACTGGATCAAGTGTCTCATCATGGACAACTCCCTTTGTTTGTGAGAAACCTTTGGCTGTAGATCTCGTTTTGTATTTTTTGACACTTTCATCAGTTGCATGCTTTACCACAGACTTTCCTTTCTGGTCCCTGGATAATATATTATGCGTCATTCTTTTAAGATATACTGGTATTCTTTTGTTATGTAATTTTTCCATACTATTTTTCTTGTTGTTTTTCTAAGACAAGGAGTCTCAACATCAATGAAGTGGCTCGTGACTGAAGGATATCTCAAAAATATCTTTTGTTTTCTCGGAATGTGCCTTGAGAGGCTTGTATGCTTCTGTGCCTCTTGCAGAGTGAGTCTAGGTAGGCATTTTATGCCCTACTGAAATATCTATGGACATATCAACTATAGAAACTGGATAACCTGGAGTAATGTATATCTCCTTCTGAATTTCTCAAGGTATTGTCTCACTTTCAATCTCCATCTGAGATTCTCTAGGTTTTTGAAAAAACCGTCTCTTCTTCGAGGACAATGTCTCTACTTGTCTCAATCTGTATCTGACTAGGAATGTATTTGAATATTCCCTCTATCATTTCTTCCTAAAGGATCTATCTTGGACTTATTCTCTTTGGTTACATGAAAATACATTAGGCACCTAAATAAACTAAACCGTTCAATCTCAGGCTTCATTCCGATGAAGACTTCTTTGGGTGTTATGTTTTTCAAAGTCTGGTGAAGACTCTTGTTCTACACATACATTGTGTCATGCATGCTTATTCCCATGGAATCCTAGAAGGATTTTGATCATGCTTTGTAGCATTGGTTGTCTCAATGATAGTTCTATTCTTCTTCTTTATCAAATGGTTTGGGTTCCTTCTAAGTCAAGTGACTCCCTCTAAAGGATAAGCATCTTCTTTTCTTGTTTAACTTACCTGGAACAAGAAAACAGATAGAACCAACACAAGAATATCTCCTAAAGGAGAATAATGAGTACATCTCTAGAATCAAAACAATTTAAGGAAAATTGTCACAACTACAACACCTATTTGTAATGTAGAAAACTTTTAGAAATATAGGTTAGACGAATGACAATTACAACAATCAAACATGGAGTCTTTACTTTGAGTGTGTTGTTTTTCTGAATGCACTAAGATCCCTCTAGATCCATGACTTCAACAAAGGTTCCTTCCTCCTTTTGTCATATTTCTTCCATTCATTGATAGTTTTCTTTGGTAAAACCTTTAACCACAATAATTCTTCTTGTCTTTCAAGAAATTTGAAGTTTGATTGATTCTTCAAGCTTGTCTTCCATCATATATATATGTTTTTGTTTGTTCATCATAATTTTAGATTCTTCACAACCCTTTGTCAACTAGGCTAGAAAACCTAACAGCTGGGATAGGCTAGAACTTTTAGGTTTTATTGGACTTATGAATACCAAAAATAATCCTTTGAAATATAGGAGAGCACTGGTGAGCTGAAGATCTCCTTCAATGACTTTGCAGAAACCCTAATTCTGAAATTTCTGCAGAAATTAGTGAAACCCTAGAAACCCTAGGGACAAATATTCAAAATGATCGAAATGTCACTCTGAGAGTCTTTGGAGATGCGTTGGAAGAGTTCATACTCTTCTATTCCAAAAATATCCCCAGCTTCCAATTATTAAGGGATGAATTACCACTGAGAAGGAGTCCGTATAGATTTTCTGGAAACCCTAGGAGGTTCGTACAGTTCTGCAGAAGAGGAGAGATGGATGATAAAAGTTTGTAGCTTGTGCAATGGGTTCTTCAAGACCTATGCTCTGATACCATGTTGATTTTTCATTATCTAGGTTAAGCATGAAGTTCATTTCATTTTATCATTTCACTTAACCATAAATGATAATGTTGCAGCAACCAAGATCACAAGAAGAAACACCATGCACAAGAACAAAAGAAGTATCCTGGGAAACCCTTCTCAACAAGGGAAGAAAACCCAACCAAATCCTTTGCTATATTATTCAAGAGAAATACCTCCACCAAGATAAACCTTATCACAAAAGAGGGTGCTTCAAACCCTAGAAGACTAGCACCCAAGAGAGGTGTGCACCTTTTCCAAGTAGTTGTGTTTGTTGAAATTTCCAAACTCACAAGGAAAATATGATTCCACAATGGGGAATCATGACTTACCTATATTAGACTTGACCAATCAACAAAGGCGTCTATTGGCTCAACAGGGTCGACTTCTCTAAGTCACTTTATAATTTATTATTGTTATTATTATTAATATTAACAATATTCATTATCTTTTACATTTATTATTAATCACATTAAGGTGGGGACAACATGTACCCTTTATATAACAATTAGGGTTACATGCACGTCTGACTCTTGAAAAACATATAGAAAAGGATACAATACACCCACTAGGGGAACATCCATAGGGGTGTCATAGATTTGGCTCACTACATTACACAGAAGAACCATATCTACAGACGTTCACCTATGCTCATCCACATGCACGTCCACTCTACAAATCTCCATTCCCACAACCTCACACAAGAGAATAATTTGGAGTTTTCTTGTCAACTCTTCTTCTTAGAGGAGGATAACACATCATCTTCATTTATGTTCACATGACGATGTGCCCAACACTTTTGGGATTTCATACGTTCACCTTTTGCTCAGCCACAGGCACCTCCAACTCATCATATCACTTTTCCTAATGGATAATCATCTGAAGTTCTTCTCACTCTCTTCACGGAGGAGGTCATCTCTACATTCCTATCTTTGTCTTGGGTAGGAACCACGAACCCTTCTTAGGGTATTTCTCTCAATTTTGTACGCTAAGAGAAAATATTCACATAGCTTCAATGATCCACACCTCACAGGTTTGTAAGCTGGAGAATGTCTCACATAGTTGCATTCAATAACAAGATATTCTCCATCTTACAAACCTGAGAGAAATCCCGTGAGAGGGGTGTGTGGTTCCTATCTGAGACAGAGTTGGAATGTAGAGATGGCCTCCTCCTTACAAGGAGTTGAGAAGAACTCCAGATGATTCTCCTATGTAACGCAGTGAGAGAGGAGATCTATTGAGTTGGATGTGCCTATGGCTGAGAACAAGGTGAATGTGTGAAATCCCAAAGTGTTGGGTGCATAGTCATGAGAACATAAATGAAGATGATGTATTAGCCTCCTATGAGTAGAAGATTTGACAAGAAACTCCAGATGAATCTTGTGTAATGCAGTGGGAAAGAAGATTGGTTGAGTGGACGTGTCTGTGGACGAGCACAGGTGAATGTGATCCTAGTGGTTGAGCACTAGTGAAGAAGTGGTTCTTTTGTGCAATGCAGTGAGAAAGTGATATGGACATCCCTATGGATGTGCCCCTAGTGGATGAGCACTAGTGGGTGTATAATATCCCTTGTTATATTGTTCAAGAGTCAGACCTTCCTGTAAACCTAATTGTAATGTAAAGGGTACAGGTCGGCCCCATCTTAATGTGACTGGTAATTATTGTAAAAGATAATTAATCTGGTTAATATTAATTATATTATGAGCTAGTGAGGTCAGCCTTGTTGTGCCAATAGACACTTCTGTTGACAGGTTCAGTCTAGTATAAGTAAAGGTAAATTCCCCATTGAGGAATCATATCTTTTGTGTGAGTTTGGAAATTTCAGCAAGTACATCTACTTGGGAAAAGTGCGAACCTCTCTTGGGCACTAGTCTTCTAGGATTTGAGAGCACCCTTTTGTGTGCTAGGTTTTCTTGGTGGTGAAGGTCTTTATCTTGAATAATATAGCAAAGGATTGGTTGGTTTTTCTTCCCTTGTTGAGAAGGGTTTCCCAAGATACTTCTTGTACTTGTGCATGGTGTTTCTTCTTGTGATATTGGTTGCTGCAACAAATTGTCTATGGTTTAAGTATAATGCTAAAATGGAATGAACTTCATGCTTAAGCCTAGATTATTGAAAAATCAACAGACAAAACTCTGCTAGAAGACAAAGAAACTTACAAGTCTCTCAAAGGACACCTTGATAAAGAAAAAGAGTTTTTCAAAGATACCCTTCAATCATGAGCCACTTCATTTATTCTGAACCTCCTTGAAGAAGCAACAAGAGAACAAGTATGGAAAGATACCATAATAGAAGAATGCCACTATATCTTAAAGAATGATGTATAAGATATTGTTCAAAGACCAGAAGGGAAGTATGTGGTGACTTCCAAGTGTATCTATAAGATAAAGCATGCATTTGATGGAAGTGTCAAGAAATACAAAGAAACATCTATAGCTAGAAGATTCTCACAAACAGAGGGAGTTGTCTATGATGTGACATTTGATCTAGTAAGCCTGATACACTTCCATCCATAATACCATACATGAGTTGGAGGCTATATCATATGGATGGATTCTTGATGAGTTTGGATTTCAACAAGAGTGTTGTTGATCCAAACCTATATTATTACAGTATTGGTGATGAGAGCCTGATTTTGATGACTTATTCAAAAATCCTTATTGTTGGATACAAGTAAGCCTTGACTTCTGATGAAGGATCTAAGTATGATGCACTACCTCTTGGAAGTATGACAGAGAACCAATGAGATTTTTCCTGAGCCAAGGAAAATATACAATGGGAATATTAAATAAGTCTAGCATGACAGAATGCAAAACCACCGTGATGGATTTGAATAAAAATGAATGATGATGACTCAGATGAGATTGATACACAACTGATTGGACCATTGATGTATCTAGTTAACACCAGACCTGATTCATGCTATGCAGTGAATATGATTAGTCAATGCATGAGCTAACCAAGACAGGTTCATAGCATAACAGTAAAGCATGTATTGAGATACACATGAGGCATAGTTAGATATGGCTTGAGATATGCCTCCAATTGTGAAAATGAGTTTGTAGGGATATTCCTATACAGATTGAGTAGAGAGTATAGTGGACCAAAAGAGCACATACAGTTATTGATTACCATGAATATTGCCATGATTTCCCGATGCAGCGTGAAAAAAAACTCTGTGTCCTTGAGTACCATAGAAGTAGAGTATGTAGCATCGAGTGTGCGAAGAAATATGGCTTCACAAGCTTCTGACATATTTACTTGATCATGAGATGGATCCTATGATGATAACCATATCTGTGTCTAAATATCTTTGAGAACCCAGTGTTTCATGATATATCGAAACATGTTGAGATAAAATAGCATTATATCAGAGACATGATGTAGAGGAAAATAAGTACACATGCAATACCTTCCTACACATAAGCAGATTGTAGAAATATTCACCAAATTAACTTGGTGAAGGATACCTCCCTAGTTGAGAGGGAGTTTTGATAACTAAAACCAAGACAAACTTCAAAGTACATCCTTGTGAGACTTGGCATGATGAAGAATGCCTCCCTAGTTGAGAGGGAGTGTTCATGATTGCAACTACGTGATACATTCTCCAAGACACAAACCCAAGAAATATCCCTTTATAGGGTTGTGTAGTTCCTATATGAGATAGAGTTGGAACATAGAGATGGCCTCCTCCTTACAGATATTTGAGAATAAATCCAGATGATTCTCCTGTGTAACGCGGTGAGAAAGGAGGTCTACAGAGTTGGATGTGCATGTGGCTAAGGACAAGGTGAACGTGTGAAATCCCAAAGTGTTGGGTGCATCGTCATGAGACATAGATGAATATGATGTATTAGCCTCATATGAGCATAGATTTGATGAGAAAATACAAATGAATCTCATGTGTAATGGATTGGGAAAGAAGATATGTTGAGTTAATGTTCCTGTGGATGAGCACATGTGAATGTGATCCTAGTGGCTGAGCACTAGTGAGAAGTGGTTCTTCTGTGTAATGCAGTGAGCTAGAGATATGGAAATCCATATGGATGTGCCCCTAGTGGTTGAGAACTAGTGGGTGTATGATATCCCTTGCTATATTGTTCAAGAGTCAGACCTGCCTGTAACCCTAATTGTAATGTAAAAGGTGCAGGTCGGCCCCACCTTAATGTAATTGATAATTAATGTAAAAGATAATTAATCTGGTTAATATTAATTATATTATGAGATAGATAAGTTGTCCATGTTGTGCCAATAGACACTTATGTTGACAGGTCAAGTCTATTATAAGTAAAGGTAAATTCCCCATTGAGGAATCATATCTTTTGTGTGAGTTTGGAAATTTCAGCAAGTACATCTTCTTGGGAAAAATGTGCACCTCTTTTGGGTTCTAGTATTCTAGGTTTTAAATAACCCTCTTGTGTGATATCTTTTATTAGTGGTGAAGATATTTCTCTTGAATAATATATCAAAGGATTTGGTTGGGTTTTCTTCCCTTGTTGAGAAGGGTTTCCTAGGATACTTATTGTGTTCTTGTGCATGGTTTTTCTTCTTGTGATCTTGGTTGCTGCAACATAATAGGTTATGGTTTAAGTAAAAGGATAAAAATGGAATGAAATTCATGCTTAACCTCACCTATTGAAAAATCAACATGTAGGTCTATGTCTTTCTTATCATTGAA
Source organism: Picea glauca (assembly GCA_000966675.3). NCBI lineage: Eukaryota > Viridiplantae > Streptophyta > Pinopsida > Pinales > Pinaceae > Picea > Picea glauca. The sequence continues at coordinate 500,903 of JZKD02S1712203.1, read as the reverse complement.
AGGTAATCAATGCTATGATTTTTTCATTGGTGATTCCTCTTGGAAACCCTAGATTTATTTTATAATAACTAAGGATGAAGTATTGATAAATTCAATGAGTGAAATCCTTGGTTCAAAATCAAACACGGAAGAGGATAAAGGTGCTTCATTTTGATAGTGAAGGAGAGCACATCTCCAAGGATTTTGAAGCAAGGATTAAGAGGGAGTTTACAATACCATACATCCCATAGTAGAATGGGCTTGTTGAATGTAAGAGCATATCCATCATCGAGACAATAAAGGCCATGATTCGTGACATGTACTTAACCATGTGTATTTGGGAAAAAGAATCTGATAGTGTTGTCTAAAACTTGAATTGATGTTCAGATAATATTTTGAATGAAAAAACATTGAAAGAAGATTCCATGGTGAGAGGCCACATGTATCTCATTTTTTAGTATTTTGTTTTCCACTTTATATTCATATTTTTTATGATAAACAAATTGAGTTTGAGTTCTTGAGTATCAAGGGGATCTTTGTTTGATATAGTGAGACTTCCAAAGGGTATCATATCTACATTCTATTCCAACAAAAGATAGTCGTCAAAAGGGATTTGAATTTTGATGAGGATGGGTGGCCTTCAAGGTCACATGAACCTTATACAATGATTGAAGAATGTGAAAATCTTGATGTTCCAAATTCACATCTAAAATTATAGAAAAACATACTCAAATATGCAAGAATCCATCCAAAGAAAACATGCCTCACTACCTTTTAGTCTAGCTAGAAATCCAATATGGCTTTCCCATATATTGTAGGATGCATAGGAACAAGTTGGAGCACATAGATCAATATTTTGGGTGAGTTGTCCACCTAAGAAGCTTCCTACTTATGTTGCATTAATGACTTAGATTTTTGTGACATGGCCTTTGATATTTAAGGAGGTTGTTAAAAACAAGGTATGGCATGATGCCTTGACATAGTACAAATCCATCCTCAAGAATGATGCTTGGGAGATAGTTCCAAGATCCACTAGAAAAATAGTGATTTGTTTCAAATGGTTGTGCAATATCAAAGACGTCGTGGATGAGAGCATTTAAAAGTACAAGGGTATGTTTGTTTCCAAAGGATTATCTCACAAAGAGGGGGTTGAATATGAGGAGATGTTTGATCCGGGTGCTAGGTATACCTCTATAGAGCCATTATATTTTTAGCATTTTGCTTGGGTTGGTATTTATATTATTAGGATGTAAATACCACTTTCTTGAATGGAGTGATTGGGGAAAATGCATATATAAATCAATGAAGAGGCTTGGACATCCATGGGTGAGAGACCCATGTTTCCAAGTTGAAGAAAGGCCATTATGAATTGAAGTAGGCACAACAAGCATAGTAATCTGATATCAATGAATATTCATTGAGCTTTATCTTTCCAAGACTTGTGCATACTCTAATATTTATTTTTTATTTGATAAAGATGATGTGTTTATCTCGGTCCTATATGTAGATGATATTATCATTACAATGAATTCTTATCAATTCATTTTGTGGTGTAAGAAGAAATTGTCTAATGAGTTTGACATGAAGCACGTTAGTCTACTACACTATTTTTTGGAACTAGATGTTTGTCAAGTTGCACATGAATTCTTCCTTAGACAAGGGAAGTATACTATGGAGATTTTGAAGATATTTTATATGTTGGATAACAAACCCATTTCTACCCCTATTGTTTCAAATATGAAGTTGACTCATGACAACAATTCGTATTTGGTTGGTCCTACAATGTAGAGAGAACATAAGGGAGCAATGGTTTTGGATCACATTCCCAAATTTTCATGGGTGGTTGACATTCTGACAAAGCCCCTAGCAAAGGGGAAGTTTGATATGTTGAGAGAGAAGTTTTCTTTGGTGGAGAACACATTCCTCAAAAGTAAAAGTGTTTTCTTTCATATTTCTACAAGTATGTTCTCCATTAACCAACAATTTATGTCATTTCCTTTTTAAGAGATTTTCTACTTTTTAATAGTTTTATTTATAGACTAGAGTTGAGTGGTAGACTAGTGATTAGTCATCAATGATTTAATTACATTTAAATAATGAGTTGACAACTTTGCATGTGTTGGCGTGTGTTTACCTCTCTCTTATTTTATAAAAATAGATGGAGGGAACATTAGCAAATAAGTATTCATTGTAATTATTATTTTAGTCTTAATAAAAATCTATGTGATTGTTGCTACATATTTCTAGCTTGTTATGTTGTGTCCACTCTCTTGATGTATACTTCTATGCTTATAGTTTTCAAACAATTGAAGTTTTAATTTGTGTTTGTCAATATTTCCAGTTTCAATTATAGGGTGAAATCTTAGTGCACATATGTGATTATGAATTACAAAATTTAACACACACGCTATGTCTAGATTATTAAAAAAATTATTAGGTTTTCAAAAACCGCATTGGGAGTGTGTGTCACACTATCATTTCCTAAGAGATGTAAGCTCTCTAACAGTTCATTGTTTGGTGTAAATCCCAAAACTCTTTGTTGTAGGTAGGACAAATCAATATCACTATGTTTAAGGTTTCAATGATAGGAATTAGTAGTCCATATTAAATGAGGATGACCCCCCTAACATACCCTGATTTTCCGTCCTCAACCTCAAAAGGATTTTGCATATTTGAAATCCCTAACATAGGTGCTTCACCAATTGTTTTATTCAAAATGTTGTATAACTTCTCTTGTTCCTTCATCTAAAGAAATGTATGCCATGTTTTTGTCAAGGAATGCCACAATGTAGCAATAGTTGAGAAATATGGAATAAAATTGGGAAATATTTCCAAGCACTTACAAACCTCCTTACCTCAGTGAGATTTATGGGCCTTGGCCACTTCTAAATGGTTTTCACTTTGGCTAAGTATATCCCTAGTGGATCATCACCAACCATGAACCAAAAATAGAGAAGTTCATGTTAGACAATATCACATTTGTTCATATTCATCTGTAATATCTTGTTTTTAACAATTTTCAACACTTTCCTTAGATGGTCTATGTGCTCCTGCCATGTCTTGTTGTAGATGTGTATATAATCCAAATAAACAACCATAAATTAATCAAGGAAGGTACTAATAATTTAATTCATCAACCACATGAATGTGGTTGGAGTGTTAGTAAGCCTAAAAGACATTACCAACCATTCAAACAACCCATGTTTTCTTTTGAATGTTGTCTTCCAAGTTTCCACCTCGTTGATTCTCACCAGATGATATCTAGAGTTTATATCCAACTTGGAAAAATACTTTTCTCCTTGTAGTTAACATAATAAGTCATCAATCCTTAGTAGAGTATGTTGACTCTTGATTGTGATCTTGTTGAGTGCTTTGAAATCAACATACATTTTCCAAGTCCCATCCTTCTTTGGCACAAAAAAAACACTAGGATTAATAACCCTTTGATCCAACCACCCCTGAATTCACTTCTTTATCTCCTCACTCTCCATAATGGAATTTTAGTACTAACCAAGGTTTAGCAAAGGTGACTCTACAACAAATCCATATCATGATCAATTGGTCTCTTGGAAGGAAACCCCTTTGGTTCTAAAAAGTAACTTCATACTTGCTCAAAAATTGATTTAAATATTTTTTTTGTTCTATCGTGGTATCAATGCCCTTATATTTTATCTCTGTAGGATTATTCTTTATGGGTATTACAACCAACATTACAAAAATTTTACTGTCATCAATCAACCTCTTGGCTTGATAAGTAGAAATCAAGGAAATTTTATTCTTACCCTTGTAGTTATTGATGAGGTAATTCTTTCGTCTCTTAACCAATCTCCACTTGTTATCTCTTCTCTAGGAGATATCATCTCTATCTCATAGATATGGAATACCAATAACAACCCATATAATGGCATGACATCACACTCTAATTTAAAAATGAACTATTTTAGAGAACTGAACTTGAACTTACACTTGCACATAACTTCAAACTTTACATCCTTTTGCAACTAGCTCAAAGGATATGGCTTCAGATGTGCATTGGTCTTCAAACCTAGTTGTTGCACCAAAGACTTAGAAATTAGGGTATTTTGATTGATGAAATAAAAAAAAATTGTCACTATTGTTTACTTAATTTATAGTGTCACATGGAGAAACTTCTCCCTCATCACATCAAAGATCTTTGTTCAACAAAAAAATAAGTGTTATTATCTTCAGTGTAGTGCTTATTCTCAATATTCTTACCCTTATATGCATTAATAACTTTTGACTGAGCTACTGAAGAAACTTTGTCATCAACATTTGGTTCTCCTTCAATCTCTTCATCTTCAACCTTCTTGGACTGAACTTTCAAGATATCTTACTATATTTTCTCCTTGAAATGAGATTGAGATGAAATTTCAAACAAGTATCCCTTTCATGACCATCCTCCTTGCAATGATCACATTGTATGTACATTTTTTGTCTGGCAATGGTAAACTTCTTCTTTCCTTTTTTCTACTTCCCTTTTCCTTGGGTGTTTTTTCCTTTTATTCTGGAAATCCTCGTACCCTTAGCGTACTTCCTCCCATGCTTACCTTATATGTATATGGCCTTATTGCAATCCTCATAAATATTCATGACCTCAAAGACCAAGATGTCTCTCTTGGCACAATCTCTCCCCCCATAAAAATGAACAACCCTCCATCTTTAGTTGAGAGAAATATATATTCTCAACATCTATGAACCCATAACAACTAAAATAGGCCTCTAGCCACCTCAACCAATTGCTTAGTAAACCTGAGATTGTCTCTCCATCATAAGGTTTAATCTCCACCTTAGGCTTGACCTTTAATGGTCTCTTAGAAGTTTAAGGACATATTCTTGATGAAAAATATTTTCTCGGTCCATATTGGGACCTTTTGGTTTCTCCTTTTCACTTTTATAAGATTATGCTTCTCCACTCTTACTATTTTCAACTGTCGCTCGAACCAAATTATGTAACAGTTTTGCAATACATTCTACCCACAATTCCAATTCCCCAAATCTTGTGGTATTCTATTTCAAGGTGATTTGGAGCCTTATTGTAGGGTAATGTAGGAAATAATGACTTTTCACCTAGAGAATACCCAAGTTTGGTTTTAACCATACACTTTTTTGGAAGATAAAAAAATGCTTTGATACCAAACTTATATGTGTTCCAATGGGCAAGTTGAAATCACCCAATGTATGTACAGTATGGATTCTATAAATTGAAAAAAAAAAAATTGACTATGATTCCAAATGTTTTCATTTATATTTCCTCAAATTACATATAACATAGTGAAAAAAAATCGCAAACACATTAATCAAATTAGTGCATTGATATTTTTACTAGAGAACCCTCCTGGAAAGAAACTAGAGGATCAACTACAAATGTGTTTGCATGGATGTGAAAATTATTACAAGTGTAATTAGTGTTGAAATATTGTAACTCCGAAGAATATTCTAATTACAATTGAGTTATTTTTATATAGATTAAATCCCATTTTGTGGATTGATTATGTCGAGCTTTGTATAAGACCAAATCCCCTTTTGTGGATTGGTCAAACCACAGTTATATGGTGTTGTTTGTAAAGTCGAACCCTAGGGATAATTAAAGTGGTATTAACCACTATTTGAAGAAGTTGGCTCTGCTTGGTGAAGAGACATAACCCTAGCACCTATCAACTAGTAAAAATAAGAGAGGATGGCGCCTCATTCTCTCACTCAGTCAAGTCACTCATCTATTATGCATATTTTTGAGGTAGTTGCAGTTGCAAGAAGGAGAAGAGAGAGGCACATTCTCATTGTTGGATTATCTTTAGTGTTTTGGTATTTATCTTGGCATTGTATTGGCAATCTATATTAAGGAATTTTTTGTTGGGTTTTCTCCCCCATGAGGATTTCCTAGGATAAAATGTTGTGTACCTTGTGATTGTGTTTCTCTCAATGATCCTTCTTATGCTATTATTGTCTAGTAAATTGAAAAGAACTTAATAACAACTCTAAATTTAACATGGTTTTAGAGATAAACTTAGTAGAGCACCTTTCACTGGGTAACCAAAAACATCATTGTTGTCGTACAAGAAAATTAGGGATTTTTATTGGAAGGGAATTTATGACTAAAAACCATCTAGGGAAGTGAGCCATAGCCTAGAGAACTCATTGGTGGATTGAGTGCACCTTTTCAGTGGTCATTGCCTCCGCAAAGTCAAACCCTAGTTTTGACTGGTACCATAAAACCAGGAAACTAGAACCAGTACCAGAAGTACCTGTCCATATTTGCGCAGGTCAATTTTCAAGGGGTAAAACTTGAAATTTTTAAAATCTAACAGCTCCAACATACTTGCCTCATCCCAGTTCACCTCCTGGTAAGATCAGATTCAATTTCTGAGCACTTTCAATTTTTGGTCATTTTCTCAGCTCCAGGTCAAGATGTATGCAAGCACTAAGCTTGTTGACAAGTTAGAAGGTGTGGAAAACTTTTGTTCCTGGAACTACAGGATTTCACTCATTCTTGAAGAGAATGACCATGAAAAATTCATAAAATAAAATGTACCAGAACCCAAAGAAGATACGGCTAAAGAAAAGTACAAGAAGGATATGGTTAGGGCCAAAATGATCATTGAAAACTCCATTAAATATCACTTGATCCCTCAAGTATCTTCCAAGAATACTCGAAAATAAATGTTTGTTGCCCTAACCAAAATGTATGAAGGAAATAACATTAACTGGAAGATGAACTTGAGAACCCAACTCAAGAAATCAAAGATGCATAAAGGAGAAATAGTTCAATACTATTTCTCAAGGGTTACTCATTTCAAAGAACGACTAGAAGAAATTGGAGACAAATTGGATGAATATGAACTCATCATGACAAATCTTAATGGTCTCACAAGACCTTGGGATTCCTTCATCCAAACTATTTGTTCTAGAAAGGAGAAACCCCAATTTGACAGTCTTTGGGAAGAATGTGTTCAAGAAGAAGAAAGAGTAGCCAACCGAGATGCAGTACAATTAAGGGATGAATACCAAGCCCTAGCTGAAGGAGGAAAGAAAAGGTCTCATTTCCAAAAGGATACCCACCTCCATAAGGAATATCACTCCCCAAAGAGATTCACCCACTTTCATAAAGAATCTCATCCTCTAAGGAGATTCCAGAAATATCAAAAGGGTCAAAGAAGAGAAAAAGATTTATCCTCTTATCAATGTTATCATTGTGATAAGATGGGACATATTTCTAAGAATTTTCGTTCCACAAGGAAAAAATACAAGAAGAGAAATAACAAAATACATCATGGCCATGCAATTGAAGATGATGATCCACCCATGAAAGAAGAAATTGAAGATTATGTTTTCTTTTTCTCCCTCTCAGGATATTTGACACCTAGAGAAGATACTTGGATCATAGACAGTGGTTCTTATAAGAAAATGATAGTTCAAAGAGACATTCTCTCTATCCTTATAGAAAATAACTTTCTCCAGAAATTTACACTCGGAGATGATTACCAATGCCCTATCAAAGGAGTGGGAGAATCCACCTACAAACTTGATTCAGGGACCCTGATGAAGATGAAGGATGTACTATATGTACCAGGTTTGACGAAAAACTTACTTTCTATCTCAGATTTAGATAATAAAGGCTTCAGGTTTGCATTCATAGATGGTGAAGTTCCCATGTGGCCTAAAGGAAAAACCATAGAAGATGCAATTGTTATTAGAAAAAAAGAAGGTGGCTTGTATAAGTTAAAAGGTCACTCAGATGCAACCTTGACTCACTCCACTGAGAATCCATGTGAAATTTGGCATAGAATACTAGCTCACATCAATTACAAAGCCTTAACATATGTAAGAAAGGTAGTTACAGGTTTACCAGAATTCAAGGTTGATCATGAAGGTGTGTGCAAGGGATGTGCACAAGGAAAGAACATAAAGAATCCTTTCCCAAAGAGCGACAGTAAAGAAGAAGGAATCTTGGAGCTCATCCACTCATATGCATGTGGTCCAATGCCATCAACCTTTCTTATTGGGTATGTATACTATGTGTCGTTTATTGATTATTATTCTTGCAAGACTTGGGTTTACTTCTTGAAATCAAAAGATGAAGTGTCTGGAAAATTCAAGGAAATCAAATCCTTGATAGAGAATCTCTCTGAAAGAAAAATCAAGATACTCAGGTCAGATAATGGAGGAGAATACACCTCAAAAAAATTTGTAATCTTTTGTATAGATGTCAGGATCAATAGGGAGCTCACCACTCCCTATAGTCCTCAACAAAATGGTGTAGCAAAAAGAAAGATAGAACAATAATGGAAGTAGTGGAGACTATGATCTACGATCAAGATCTTCCAATGCACTTATGGGATGAAGCAGCAAGAACAACAATTTACGTCCAAAACATATTATCCCATAGTGCACTTGGATTCAAAACCCCTCGAATAAATTCTCTATGGAAAGAAGCCAGAAGTAAGCCATCTCAAGATATTTGGATGTCTAGTGTTTGTACACGTTTCGAAAGAAAGGAGAACTAAGTTGGACCCTTCAGGAAAGAAGGGAATATTTGTTGGATATTGTGAGGTCTCTAAGGCCTTCAAGATTTGCATACCAGGTTACCATCATATTCAGATCATCATATATGTAACCTTTGATGACGATGAAACACTCAAGAAATCAAGGAGATGTCATCTTGAAGAAGTATATGAAGAAGAACCTGTAGCTCCCAGAGTTGCAGAACTAGTGAAGGAATTCACAGTTACCCTTGATGATGAGATTATAGAAGATCATGATATGATAGAATCTCAAGAACCTCCCTATATGATGATATCTCACAAGATAAATCTGGCTTGGGAAAGGGAACTTATTAAATATGGAGAGAAGTATGGTGCCCTAGAAGGAACCATGAGACAAAGCAAGAAACCTAAGTCATTCTCCAGTTATATGGCTTTGATGTGTGATCTCATAGAAAAGGAACCTACTTTATTTGAATAATCCATTCAAAAGAAAGAATGGGTGGATGCCATGACAGAAGAATACCAATCCATTATAAACAATGATGTATGGTAAATAGTTCCCATACTGAAGAACAAATATGTGGTATCTTCTAAATGGATATACAAGATAAAACATGTTGCAGACGGAAGTATTGAAAAACATAAAGAAAGATTTGTAGCTCATGGATTTTGTCAAAAGGAAGGCATTGATTATGAAGAGACGTTTGCTCATGTAGCTAGATACACTTCCATCAGAACAATCATATCTCTTGTAGCCAAGATGAAGTGGAAGTTACACCAGATGGATGTGAAAACAACCTTCTTAAATGATGTTATTGAAGAAGAAGTGTATATAGAAAAACCACAAGGTTTTGAAGTTAAATATAGAAAGACTCATGTTTGCAGGTTGAAGAAGGCTATGTACAGATTGAAGCAAGCTCCCAGAGCTTGGTATGGAAGAATTGATAGTTTCCTCACGAGCTTGGGATTTACCAAGAGTAAAGTTGATTCTACCCTTTAATTCAAGGTTATGAATGATGAGCCATTTATATTTCTGCTATATGTGGATGACTTATTCATAAATGGAGAAGAAAGGATAATCACAGATTGTAAGAAGAAGCTCGCTGCAGAATTTGATATGAAATACATAGGCATGATGCATTATTTCTTAGGTATTGTTGTTTGGGAGAGCCCGGAGAAGATCTTCCTTAACCAAGGGAAGTATGCAGTTGAAATATTGAAGAGGTTTGACATGTTGGAATGTCAATCCATGAACACACCCATGGAAACAATTTTAAATATATTGGTTGATACTATGTCAAAATTTTTTGATGCTACTCTGTACAGACAAATTATTGGTTCGTTAATGTATCTGATGAATACCAGGACATATATATGCTTTGTTGCGAACATCATGAGTCAGTATCTAGTAGAGACCAGATGTGTTCACCTTGTAGTTGCAAAGCATGTGATGAGATACCTTAAGGGTACGTTGGACTATGGTCTCTATTATACTGGAGATCATGACTTCAAACTGGTTGGTTATACTAATTCATATTGGACTGGAAGTGTTTCTGCTAGAAAGAGAGCTTTAGGATGTTGTTTCAATCTGGGATCAACCATGACTTCATGGCAGAGCAGGAAGCAATCCAATATTTCTCTCAGCATGACAAAAGCATAATACATTGTTGCATGTTTCGCCAGTTGTGAAGCCATATGGCTTCGGAAGTTGTTGACAGGTCTATTAAATATAGAAATGGAAGCCACCATGATTCTATGTGATAACCAGAGTTTCATAAAGATGAAGGAGAACCTTGTGTTCCATGATAAGTCAAAGCACATAGAGATCTGGTATCACTAGATTCGTGACATGGTGCAGAAGGGAGATATAAAGCTCCAATATATTGACACAGATGAGCAGGTTGCAGATGTGTTGATCAAGCCTCTGTCTTGGGTGAAGTTTGGTCACTTCCGATACAATCTTGGAGTTGTCTGAAAGGACCTCCCTCGAAAGGGGGAGTGATGATGATGATACTATGGTATCCTAACCAACAATGGATAGCTCTGTTAATATTGTATATCCTAGGGGATTAATCATCCTTGGGTAGATCTTGAAGGTCCAGTAAGGACGGTCTGTCATAGTACATGTGCATGTATATGCCAACTGTATTCAATAGTGGTAGCTCCGTTAGGATTTTATAATCCTAGGGAATCTTTTGATTCCTGGGAAGATGTTGAAGCCTCAGCAGGGATTATTTTAGGGAATAAATTTCTCTCATGGGCTAATTTTCCATGGTTTTTCCCAAAAAATGATTCGCTATTCTAAAAATGATTCGCCCAAAATCTATAGGATAAGATTATTTTAACTTTAAAATCACCAAAATTTTATACAAACTATATTAAATCCTTAGAAATTTGAATGTTTTTACAAAAATATCGCCAAACATTTACAGTTGGAATATGAAGGATTAGTAAGATTCGCCAAGGTTTCTACATTTTAAAATAAACTTTCATCCTTAAAATCATCTATGCCTGAAGGTACGGTAAGGATGGTCTGTCAGAGTACCACGTGGTATCTCCATTAGGATTTTATATCCTAGGGAATCTTATGATTCCTAGGCATATCTTGAAGGTCTGGTAAAGATGGTCTGTCATAGTACCACACAAGTTTGTTGTGACACCTACCTCATTTTGTTGCCATATGATGATGATGTTGTTATATCAGTCTTGTGTTGATGATGTTGTTTTTCCAGCCTTGTGTTGTTGTTTATGATGTTGTTATTCCAGCCTCGTGTTTTTGATGATGTTGTATCATCCTCGTGTGGTTTATGATGTTGTATTAGCCTCATGTTGTTGTTGTTGATGTTCAGAAAAGACAGAAAAGATATTGATGGATCATCTCAAGGAAAGAACCAATGACTTAAACCAACTTGAGGAAGAGTTTGGTCAAGAAGCGAGAAGATTGGAAGAAGAAATAATTGCATTGAAAATCCAACTTGAAGAAGCAAAGAGAATAGAAGAGGTCATGAAGTCTCAAATAATGAAGAAAGAAGAAGAGGTTGAGAATATTGAAGAAGAAGTTGTCACACTAAGAGTCAAAATCGTCAATCTCAACAAGAAAGTTGAAGAGACAAAAACATCCACATCAGTTGTAGAGAATGAAGAGAAGCACTCTACGTTGCTAGAAAATAAGAATGAAGAAAATAGAAAGAGTTATGCAGAAGTACTCAAAGGAAGGAATCATGGTAAACCAGAATCTAAAAAAACTATTGAAGATACATCTTCAAGAATACCATCCATGTTCAATCAACAAAGAAGCTTCAATCATGATCATGATCAGTCAAAGAAAAAATTCAGAAGGACTATGCCAAAAAGAAGATCATTCACTCCCAGGTATGAAAATTTATTTTATGATCATTGTTTTTATTGTACTAACTTTGGACATAAGGTTGCAGATTGCAGGGATTATAAAATAAATGTTCAAGCAGACCATGCCTATGTGGTTGCACGTAACATTGAGTGTTACAAATGTCATAACTATGGACACATAGCCATTGATTGTAGAAGCATGATTGATACTTCCATGAAAGAGAATACTGATATCAGATATAAGAAAGTATGGATAAGAAAACAGGAAGAACAGGTGAACAAAGACCAAGTACCAGAGATTGCAAGATTGACAATAAAACGAGATGGAGAAAATTCTATAGAGAAAAGGAAAGATGTTAGATATAGAAATGTTTGGAAAATAACTGAAAGAAAGGAAGGACAAGTAAATAAGGAACAAGTTCAAGAGATTTCACTTTCAGACATTGCAGTGAAATATGAATCCACAGATAGAAAGAAAGAAGTCAGAGTCGAGAGAGATAATGAATCTACCAATGAAGATGATGATGAATCTACCAATGAAGATGATGATGAATACACATCAGAGCAGGAATTGTTCTGAGCCATATGGCTTAGAGACTCCCAAGTACTATGAATATTAGATAGGGGGATTCTATGCGATAGTTGTGACAGACCAAAGAACCATCCTTCGAGCATCTTGCAAATTTTGAAAAGACATATTCAGAGAAATCAGTTAGCAGAAGTACAGTTTGATAGTATAATGATAAATGGGTTAGCATTATGGACAATTGTGCAAGTAGAGTCTTGGATAGAGATGGATTTGTAAGAACACTTGGTAGGTTTGGATAGATATATGATAGTGGACGAGAGCATGGATTCATAGATTGGTTCAGAGAGTGGTTCAAAGACAAAGGAACATTATCATAATGGATGATAATTACACAAGAAATGGCTCAAACAATGCTAATGGATTACAAATTGACAGATATATTTTGGACACAGGCAGTGCATACAACAATTCACATTCAAAACAAAGTAATGCTCAGAAACAACACTGATAAAACTCCCTATGAGCTATGTAAAGGAAGACCAGCAAATGTGAAGCACTTCAGAGTTTTTGGAAGCAAATGCTACATCAAAAGAGAAGATGGAAGAATGGTAAAGTTTGACTCTCGTGTGGACAAAGGAATACTTGTTGGTTACTCAAGTACAAGGAAAGAATACAAGTGTTACAATCTAAGATTAAACAAAGGTGTAGGAAGAATCAACGTAACAATTGATGAAATAAGTAGACCAGAATCAAAGGAAGAAGAAAACAAACCAATGGAACAACTTTTCGAAGAAGAAGCAGAAGATGAAGTAGAAGAGGAAGATGAAGAGAATCCAACAGAAACAGAAGAGAAAGTTCAACAAGTATCTCCAAAGACACCTAGCAAACGAGTACAGAAGAATCATCCTTCAAATCAAATTATTGTAAATAAAGATGCAGGAGTTGAGACTAGAAGAAAAATCTGTTCACCAGAACAAACACACCTAGCACTCTTATCTACAATTCAACCAAACTATTTTGAAGAATCCAACAAGGATGAATTTTGGAATAAGGCCATGAATGAAGAATTGGATCAAATAGAGAAGAATGACACTTGGGAACTAGTTCCAAGACCAAAGAATAAGAATTTGATCGGCACAAAGTGGGTCTTCAGGAATAAATTGAATGAAGATGGACAAGTTACAAGGAACAAATCTATATTGGTATGTAAAGGATATGCACAGATTGAAGGAATCGACTTTGAAGAGACATTTTCCCCAGTTGCCAGAATGGAAGAAATCCATTTGCTTTTAGCTTATGCATGCTCCAAAAATATTAAATTGTACCAGATGGACGTAAAATTAGCCTTTCTGAATGGGGAACTTGAAGAAGAAGTCATCATTGAACAACCAGTTGTAAGTTGAGTAAAGATGATGATTTGAAGTCTACAGATCAGAGGCAATACAGGTCATTGATTGGTAGCCTACTATATGTGACATCATTTAGACCAGATGTAATGCAAGCAGTTGGACATGTGGCATGATTTCAAGCAGCACCAAAGAATCACATGTATTAGCAGTAAAGAGGATTTTCAGATATCTCAAAGGAACAAAAGAGTTTGGATTATGGTATCCAAAAGGAAAAGATCTATCGCTTATTGCCTACACAGATGCAGATTGGGCAGGTTGTATTAATGACCGACGAATCACCAGTGGAGCAACATTCTACTTAGGTGAGTGTTTGGTATCATGGCTATGCAAGAAACAATCATCAATATCTCTATCTATAGCTGAGGCAGAGTATATTGCAACAACAACATGTTGTACACAGGTTCTTTGGATGAAACAAACTTTGATAGATATACAGGTTGAGTATGATGAGCCCATTCTAATATATTGTGATAATACAAGTGTCATCAGTATCTCAAAAAACCCAGTGATGCACTCCAAGATGAAGCACATTCCAATCAAGTATCACTTTCTATGAGAACAGGTTGCAGAAAAGAATATCGAAGTTGAGTATGTGGGCACAAAAGAACAAGTGGCAGACATCTTTACAAAACCACTTTCACGGGAAGCCTTTAAATATCTTCTCCAAAGACTTGTTGTTATTTCTACTCCAAAATGAATATTTTTTGAATTCTTTTTGAATGCTTATCTTATATGTCTTAGATGTACACGAGGAATCACCATAAGAGGATAGTTCAGTCAGGGGGAGAAGCCCTGGATGGAAAGATACCTTTGCCATTGATGACAAAGGGGGAGAGATTTATCAGATGCAGAGAACAGAGGCATGGTTCTTGGGGGAGAAGATTTATCAGATGCAGAGGACAGAGGCATGGTTCCTGGGGGAGCATGAGTGATATGATTTCATTATTGCATCAGAGTGTTTCCATCAATGCCAAAGGGGGAGATTGTTGATTAAGGTTGGTTGTCCTTGATGTCAACCCTTGAAGAAAGCCCCATAGCACAAAGGTTTGGATAATGGATCCAATATTGTTTGATGTAAATATGACTCATTATTGTTTTATCATGGTTAATAAGAAGTAAATATGGATGAACTCCAAAGTGGTCCCCTTATGGTGAAATCCCTCATGGGAAGACGCTTTGCGGAGTAAGAGAACCCATGCTTAATTGTGGAATAATGAGATGAAGGACAGTGAATTTTTCAGGGAAAATATCCTATATGGATAGTTCTTTTCATGCCATTTCCGGTGGTATGTGAAACGTAACACAACTCCTCACGGTTAGAGAGTTATGGCCATGAGAAGTTGGAGACCCCAGGTTTGGGTAATGGACCCAAGTTTGTTTGATGGGTAACGGTATGAGTTATGATATATTTTCAG
>JZKD02S1712203.1:465747-478571 GCA_000966675.3 Picea glauca | reverse complement strand
TTGACTTTGTCACTTCACTTTATTATTTAAATAATCCTCTTTGATTTTGTCACTTCACTTTATTATTTAAATAATCCTCTTTGACTTTGTCACTTCACTTTATTATTTAAATAATCATCTTTGAGTTTGTCACTTCACTTTATTATTTAAATAATTTCTTCTTTGCAATCACTTTGACTTCTTTGACCTTTTGGGGTTTCAAACCAATCATACGAGGGTCCTTCAACTTCGTAAGGCCATAACTCTCAAACCGTGAGGAGTTATGTGATGTTCCACATACCATCAGAAATGGCATGGCATGTACTATCCATATAGAATAGTATTACCTGCAAATATATTAAAACTCATACCATTATACATCAAACAAACTTGGGTCCATTACCCAAACCTTTGTGCTACCAGAATTCACTATCGGACTTTGTTCAAGGGTTGACATCAATGACAACCAACCCAATTAATCAACAATCTCCCAATTTGGCATTGATGGAAACACTCTGATGCAATATTGAAATCATATCACTCATTCTCCCCCTGGAACCATGCCTCCATCTCCGTGACCAAAAATCCCCCTGGAACCATGCCTCTGTCCTTTGCATCTGATAAATATATCCCCTTTTTCATCAAGGGAAAAGGAATCTTTCCATTCGGGATTGCTCCCCCTAACTGACTCGTCTGATCTCCCAACCTGAACTGTCATCTTTATGGTGCTTCCTTGTGTACATCTAAGACATATAAGATAAGAATTGAAAAGAATTCATTTTGGAGTAGAAATAACTCTGAGTCTCTGGCAAAGATACTCAAAGGCTTCCCGTGGAAGTGGTTTTGTAAATATGTATGTCACTTGTTCTTTTGTGCCCACATATTCAACTCTAATGTTATTTTATGCAATCTGTTCTCGTAGAAAGTGATACTTTATTGGAATGTTCTTCGTCTTGGAGTGCATCATCGGGTTCTTTGAGATATTGATGGCGCTTGTATTATCACAATATATTGGAATGGGCTCATCATACTCAACCTGTATATATGTTATAGTTTGTTTCATCCATAGAACATGTGTATAACATGTTGTTGTTGAAATATACTTTGCCTCGATTGCAGATAAATATATTGATGATTGTTTCTTTCTTAGCCATGATACTAAACACTCACCCAAGTAGAATGTTTCTCCATTGGTTCTTTGTTGGTCATCAATGCAACCTACCCAATCTACATCTGTGTAGGAAATAAGTGATATATCCTTTCCTTTTGGATACCATAATCCAAACTCTTCTATTCCTTTGAGATATTTGAAAATCCTCTCCATTGGTAATACATGTGATTCCTTTGGTGCTGCTTGAAATCGTGCCACATGTCCAACTGCCTACATTACATCTAGTCTAGATGTTGTCACATATAGTAGGCTACCAATCATTGACCTTTATTTCCTCTGATCTGTATACTTTGAATCATCATCTTTGCTCAACTTGAAACTAGATTGCATGGGAGTGATAATTGGTTTGCAATCTTCCATTTCGAACCTATTTATCATTTATCTGATATACTTGGTTTGAGAAATAAAATTCCTTGGTTTCTTTGACATATCTAAAGACCTAGAAAAAAGGATAGTTCTCCAAGTAATGACATTTCAAATTCATTATGCATGTCCTTTGCAAATTTTTGGCTTAACCTGTCATCAGTACTTCCAAAAATAATATCATCAACATAAACTTCAATTAATAAAATACTATTTTGAGTTACCTTGATGTAGAGGTTGTTGTCTTCACTTCCTTTTCTGAACCCTGCATGTTGTAGATATTTATCCAGTCTAGAGTACCATGCTCTAGGATCCTGTTTTAGACCATACATTGTCTTCTTTAATTTACACACATAATTTGCGTTCTCTGACAACTGAAATCCTTTTGGTTGTTCAACGTAGACTTATTTTTCAAGTTCCCCATTCAGAAAAGAGGATTTTACATCCATTTGATACACTTTAATATTTTTGGAGCATGCATAAGCTAAAATCAATCGGATTGCTTCCATTCTGGCAACTGGGGAAAATTTCTCTTCAAATTCGATTCCTTCAACCTGTGCATATCCTTTACATACCAATCCAAGTTTGTTCCTTGTAACCCGTCCATCTTCATTCAATTTATTCATGTATACCCACTTTGTGTAAATCACATTCTTATCCTTTGGTCTTGGAACCAATTCCCAAGTGTTATTTTTCTCTATTTGATCCAATTCTTCATCCATGGCCTTATTCCAAAATTCATCTTTGTTGGCCTCTTCAAAATAGTTTGGTTCAATCGTAGATGAGAGTGCTAGGTGCATTTGTTCTGGTGAATGGATTCTTCTTCTAGTCTCAACTCCTACATCTTTGTTTTCAATAATATGATCTGAAGGATGATTCTTCTGTACTCGTCTGCTAGGTGTCTTTGGAGGCACTTGTTAAACTTGCTCCTTTGCTTCTGTTGGGTCCTCTTCATCTTTCCCTTCTACTTCTTTTTCATCTTCTTCTTCTTCTTCGTAAAGTTGTTCCATTAATTCATTTTCTTCTTCCTTTAATTCTTCTATACATGTTTCATCAATTGTTACATTGATGTTTTCCACAACTTTGTTCAATCTCAGGTTGTAACACTTGTATGATTTCCTTGCACTTGAGTAACCAACAAGTACTCATTTGTCCACATGAGAGTCAAACTTTCCCATTCTATCATCTTGTCTTTTGATGTATCATTTTCTTCCAAAAAATCTGAAGTGCTTCACATTTGTTGGTCTTCCTTTCCATAGCTCGTAGGGAGTTTTTTCAGTGTTGTTTCTTAGCATTGCTTTGTTTTGAATGTGAATTGTTGTATGCATTGCCTGTGTCCAAAAGATATCTGTCAATTTGGAATCCATTAGCATTGTTCAAGCCATTTCTTGTACTATCATGTTCTTTCTTTCAACAACTCTATTATGTTGGGGTGTCCTAGCAATGGAGAATTTCCTTTTTATTCCATGTCTGATGCAGTAGTCCATAAATTCATTTGAAGTGAACTCTCCTCCATTATCAGATCTCAACTATTTAATTTTTGAATCCATTTCATTTTCAACCATTTCTTTGTACACCTTGAAGTTTTCAAAAGCTTTTGACTTATACCTAAGAAAGCAAACTGTAGTCATTCTTGTATAATCATCAACTAATAACATAAAGTATTTCTCACCTTTTAAACCCTTTGTCGTAGTTGGTCCAACTAGATCAGTATGCACAATTTCTAGTGGTCTTATAGTTGAATATTCTGTTGATTTAAATCTGGTCTTTGTTTGCTTTCCTTGTTGGGAATGCTTGCATAAAGTGTTGGTTGGTTTCGTGATCTAGGGCATTTATCTAACTTCTTCCATTTTTATTACTTTGAAAAGGTTATCAAAATGTATGTGACCCATTATTTTGTGCCATAGCCAACTTTCATCTTCCTTTCCTAGGCAACAGTTTTCATTTCCAGTTTCACTTAATACATATATGTTGCTTGAAGTTTTCGCGGTTGTTGCAATCAATTTTCCTGAACCTTCTTTTCTTATCTCGCACTTTTTTGAATCAAAAGTAACTTTATGACTTTGGTCACATATTTGACTCACACTTAGAAGATTATGTTTCATATCTTCTACTAGTAGAACATTTTTTGCCTTGGTATTCTTGTTCCCAATTATGATTGTGCCTTTTCCAATGATTTTAGCTTAATCATCATTTCCAAAGGAGACTGATCCATCTCTTTCCTTTCTTAATGTAAGAAACATGTCTCTATCATTTGTCATGTGTTTTGAAAAACCACTATCAACATACCAACCAAGTTTCTTCTTCTTAGCTTGTAGAGTGAATGTGCATTCTTCATTGCTATATTGATTATGCTTTCTTATCCATGTCTTTTTCTGAGGTTCCTGTCTGTGACTATTTTTGTTATGTTGTGGTTCTCTAGGAGGGACTTTCATTCTGAAATATTTGTCCATGTGTCCAAGTTGTTACATTTGTAGCATTCCACTTCAGTGCTCAAAGATTCAAACATGTTGTAACTTCTTCTCTATGTTTCACTAGGCCTTCTTGGATAACCCTTTTGTGTATGACTTTCAAATTTGTTTATGTTCATGTATTTAGCTCTACAATTCATAGCTTTATGTCCAAAATTATTACATACATAACATAAACCAAAAAATATAGTTGGATACCTAGGAGTTGAAGATATTCTGAAATGAGGTATTCTTATGAATCCTTCTTCTTCATGAGATGTTTATGTTAGTCGTTGATTCTGAAATCTGAATCTTCTCGATGGAGGAGTGTCCCTGTAATTTTCTTTGTAGACCTTCATATCCCCTTTGTTTGTTTCTGCATAGATTTTTGGATATGTTTCTTGTTCTATTGTTTTGGATCTTGATCCCTTTTCTGTTTGATTGTATCCAAGTCTGGACTTTTCATGATGAAGTTTTTGACTGTTGATAATGTCATTCAAAACTTTTGAGTTGTTCTGCATATTTTTCTTTTGAAGATCATTTCTTAATGTGACAATTTCTGCTTCCAAATTTCCAATGATCATGTCTCTTCCTTGTAGTTTTTATTTTATTGCTTCTTCAATTATTTTATCTTCTTCAATTTGAACCTTCAAATTTGTGATCATTTGTTCTAGTTCTTGAGTGTCTTCTTTCTTGTCTAGTTCTGCTTGTAGTTTCTTGTTGTTCTTCTTTTCTCTTTTGATAACTTCTATGGCACACAACAATTTTTCTCAATAGTCAACTTATGCCTCTTCATATTCTTCTTTGGACTCTTCATATTATTCTTTGGAGTCTTCTTTATCAAAGTCTTCTACTATCATGAATAGAAATATTTTTGTCTCACTGTCACTGACTTCATCTTCATCTGATGATGAGATGTCTTGTTTGGTGCATAAGATTTTCTTAAAAACTTTCTTTGTGGTTCTTTTGTATTTATATGTTTGTTTTCTATTTGAGTAACCTTCATCATTTCTCTTTTTCTTGTGAGGAAATTTGTTAGCAAAATGACCAATACCATCACAATTAAAAAAAATCAAAAGAAGCTTACCTCTATACCTATCGTTGGTACCTTTGTTCAATCTTCTGACAAAGTTGGCCACTTCTTCATCATCTTATGAAATGTCATTGTTGATGCTATGTTCTTTTTATTTTTTATTTCCCTTTTGCTTTGACCTTTTGGATGCTTTAAAGGCTACTTATTTTATATCTGGATTTTCCTGTTCAGTTCTCATTTCATATGTTGTGAATATTCCATGTAGTTCATCCACGCTTATTGAGTTTAGATATACTCTTTCTTCTAGTGTTGATATCTTAGAGTCAAATCTCATAGGAAGAGATCTTAGTACCTTTTGAATAATTACAGATTCTTTGATTTCTTCTCCCAATCCCAAGATTGCAGTTACTGTTTCATCGACTCGTAAAAAGTAAGATGCAATGTTCTCATATTCCTTCATCTTTCATTGTTCAAACTGACCTCTGTAAGTTTGAATCTTTGTTGCTTTGACTTTTGAATCTCTTTCATAAATGTTTTGAAGTTTGTCCCAAATCTCTTAAGCGGATTTACAATGTGCAACTTTGGTGAATATTGATTCTCCAAGACTATTCAGAAGTGCACCTGTGGATTTGGAATTATTCTGACTGAGTTTCATATCTTTGTCATTTGTCAGCGTAATTTTTGGTGTTATGTATCCATCTACAATTGATTGCCAAATTTCAAATCATTGTTCTTGTATATATGTCTTCATGCTTATGCTCCAAAAGGCATACTTATGTCCATCAAACTATGGTATTCCATTTTTATACATGTTGTTGCTCTCCATGATCTACCTTTCAATGGTTAAACTTATTTTTGAAGGAACCTTCTCTGATACCAGTTGTTGGATTACTAAGAGGGGGGTGAATCAGTAATAGAGAAAGCTAATCATTTTTAACCATATAATGCAAGTGTTATATCAATGTAGCATTATCATCCAATATTTTTAGAGTAAATAAATAAGGAACAAATGAACAATCATACACATACACAGTACACCAGTGTTTTTACGTAGAAACCCAAAGCGGGAGAAAAACACTGAATGTTTTTTCTTATATGTCTTGAAGAATTACATTCATTGGAAGCACCAACTTCCTTTGTTTTCCAGCTGCAACTGGAAGGAGGCTCCAACCCCCTAGTTTCCCAGGCTACAACCTAATAGAATCTCCAACTCCCCAATTCTCTAGCTACAACCAGAAAGAGGCTACAACCCCCTATGTTTTTCGGCTACAACCGGAAGGTGGCTACAACCACCTGGCCTTGCCCCGTTCAACCGCCCTGACATATAAGTAGAATGATGGAACCACTGTCACACTATCACTGTGAGATATATTGTTGTAAACTTGTACCAATAAATCTACACCAAACAACTTGTACCAATAACCTGAACCATGTATCAACCATGCATCAACCTGTACCATAAACAAGTGCATAAACCATGCACCAACCTGTACCAAACAACCTATAATCAACTTGTACCATAAAAAAGTGCATCAACCATGCACCAACCTATACCTTAACCTGAAAACCTTCCTTAACTTTAACAACAAGAGACTATCATTTTCATCAAACTTTACTTTAGTCTCACATGAATAGTTTTGGATTAGTCAACAACCCTAACTTGAAATAATCATAAATATGTACCTGTAATGAATAAAGATATGAAAATAGTACACAATGTTCTTCAATGTGTTTTGTGAAATTCCTCCAGGTGTCACTACTTGGAACCTCTAAGAAAATGAGTTATAGCAAAAATGACATACCTTGTTGAATCCTAGCTTATTATAGAGAGTGCCCCGCGTGGAATATTTGTTGTATGGATCTGAAAATTTTACACAGAATACTACATATTGTACTCTAACCAACACATTTGGTCTTAATGAATTTAGATATTTTATGAAGAAGTTATGACATTTTTACATGAAACACCTGTTTTAGACTAGTTTCAGGACTAGCCACAAACCCTATTTTCCACGGAGTGTAACTCAAAAAATACAACTACCCACAAGCTAAAATGCATAAAAAAACTACTTGGATATGTCTTCTCAATGGCCTCCCAATTTCACAGTTTGAATCATTCTAGAAAAAAAATTATTATGAAAATGGTGAGATGACCTGTAAATAACATACCTTAGAAAGAATCATCAAAAGAATTTATCCTCCTTTGAATTTTGGCCTTCTTTACTTTACCTTCCCTCTAAAATTCGGCTTATATATCCTTTGGTTACCTCATTCACCTATATATATTCAATATTCTCAACTTTAATTAAAATGAGAGAGCCTTGCCTCTTATTTATACTCTCCAAGTAGTTTCCTTAGAAGCATCTTCTAGGCCACTTTGTCCACATAGTCACATATGTCCAAATTTTCCCAAATTGCCACTTGTCCATGTATCCAATAGTCACTTGACCACTTAACCCATTTTCCTCATTTTAGGGTTAACCTTCATATAACCACTTTCCATAATTAGAAAGTTCTTCATTTACTTTATTATTTAAATAATCCTCCTTGACTTTGTCACTTCACTTTATTATTTAAATAATCCTCTTTGACTTTGTCACTTCACATTATTATTTAAATAATCCTCTTTAATTATGTCACTTCACTTTATTATTTAAATAATCCTCTTTGACTTTGTCACTTCACTTTATTATTTAAATAATTTCTTATTTGCAAGCACTTTGACTTGTTTGACCTTTTGGGGTTTCAAAACAATCATATGAGGGTCCTTCAACTTCGTAAGGCCATAAATCTCAAACCGTGAGGAGTTATGTGACATTCCACATACCACCGGAAATGGATGACATGTACTATCCATATAGAATAGTCTTACCTAAAAATATATCAAAACTCATACCATTATACATCAAACAAAATTGGGTCCATTACCCAAACCTTTGTGATACCAGAATTCGCTATCGGACTTTGTTCAAGGATTGACATCAATGACAACCAACCCAATTAATCAACAAACTTTACGGGTGAGGACTATAAAATCTTAGTTTGGAAATAACCATTCAGTTAAGACAACCAAGGCACCATAGGGGACTACAAATTGTTAGTCTTGGACATGATTGTCTCTCTTTCATAGTTTATTCATTGGATAATGTTTAAAAAGAGAAAGAGAATGAAAGAAGAAAAGGAGAAGAAAAATAAAAATCAATTTATTTTGTAGAAATAATGATGCATTGGGCATATCTTTAGTTTCTAATGACTTTTTTCTCTATTTTACCCCCTTCTACTTGTTGATTTGAACCCGTGATCTTGAAAAATAAGAAAAATATCCTTATTCTAGAGTGTTGGGAGATAAACATGAGCCCGCAAAATCAGGTTAAAATTTGTTATTGGGTAAAATCATGAAGGTGGGTAACACTTTTGTGAGAATCGGGTCTCCAAAATTCCTAGCGATCTTTTTTCGGTCGAACCACTAATTATTTTGGTTGAAAGACAAGTGTTTTCGGTCAAACCTTTAGACGTCAAATCGAACGGTACTATGATCATGCCCTCAATTTTCGTTTACCATATTAGCCAGATGATTTTTTTTCATCTGGTAACATATTTTCGGCCGAAATATTCTTTCAACCGAAAACTTATTAACAGGATGGATTTTTTCATCTGGTAACATATTTTCGGCCGAAATATGTTTCGACTGAAAGAATATTTCGTGTGAAAACTATTTTCATCCAAAAACACCTTTCAACCGAAAACGTTTTTATATATCGCTTGCACATCGGTCAGTCCACCCTTTTTCGAACTGCTGAGAGTCTAGTGCATGAGAAGTTGGCAGTTGTTGTTGGTCACAGTTAGCATTGGTCGTGGTTGTTATTGGTCACGGTTGGTGTTGGTCATGGTTGTTGTTGGGCACGGTTGGCGTTGATCATGGTTGTTGTTGGTCGCGGTTGGCGTTGGAGATGGACTCATGAATAGTACTCAACTCTTACTTTTCTGCTTTGTTGAGTAGAGTCATATCTCTATAGCCATTTCAATTCATATATGCAGGTAAATTTCAATTCATATCTATTGATAGAGTCGGGTCTTTGGTAAATTTGTTGAACCAAGTAGAGTGATAGATTGAGCATTGTTTCAAAATATTTTTCAACTAATACGAGGTCTCTATTGTTAAGGTACCTATGTATGCTCTATATGTCATATAATACAGATTTTATAAGAATATATTCTTTGATTAGGTGATATTATTTCAAATGAAATTCATCACCAATTGGAAATTTTCAAAAATAGTAGGAGGTTCTTTATGGCTTTCTACTTATTTTTTTCTTTGGTATTTTGTAATGATTTTGAGAGACTAGTATTGTGGGGATACATAAGTTTTAAGATAGGCCTAGTGAAATTTGATATTCAAGTATTTTAGGAACAAAGTCTCATTTCATATCTGCAGAATCCAAAATGCATTTATGGAAAGGTTTAGGCATATCTTGATTGGGAAGGAACCTAAGCACCTGACCATGGAAACCTAAAAATTTGACACAAGAAAGGGTGCTTATTTTTATGATGAGAATTACATCTATATTAGTTTATATCTATTTAATGGAAAAAACCTACCTCCTTCCCAAATTTGTGTGTGACTATTTTTTTTTTTATAGAGGTTTGTAGATAGTATGTAAAATGTTCCATATTATTTGACTAGAAGAAGAAAAAACATTTTTTTCCACTCCATTTTACTTTGTGAGGATTATTGTTAGGAGCATATCATACATAGCTAAGATGGCATAAGGTTTTAGTTCACCCTAAATCCACCTTCACCCTCTTCATCAACCCCTTTCATCTAAGCCTTGGATTCAATTTGTAAATCTAAATATATGAGTTTCTTTTCAGCATACAATTTGGCCATTTTTTCAATGTAATCAATGTACCGAAATAATAAGAATGTGTATCTTTAGTTGGATCATATAAAACCTTAACATGGCATAGGATATGTGTTAGAAATCATGAATAAATGAATAAACATGTCGTTGGTAGTTTGATAGAGGACTGGCATTAAGAGTCTAGACTGAGAGATGGCATTAGGACTCCAATCTATTAGATAGTTGATAGTATTAATTTCAGTTTAATAAATAGAAAAAGATCCAAATTTGTGAGAATTTGTTGAGCCTCATACAACCCACTTAAATCGTGTAATCTTCTAAAATTTTGCAATGTACTGAATTAATAAGAATGGTGTCTTTAGTTGACTCCCATGCCATAGGATATGATCAATATAAAGTTTCATATTTAAGAGTTGATTGATAGAAGTTAAACTTTTCTTCTTTCTGCTTAGCGATTGGGATGTCAGAGTCTTTATAACCTATACATATTGATCTTGGATTGTGTGCAGCAATGTGTGTTACCCTTTCAAAAAACCTAGCATTTGACCAATCCATACAATTCATATATGTTGAGTAGAGTCATATCTTTGGTAAATTTCAATTCATTTATAGCCATACCTTTGGACTAAACCTTGAAACGCTTGCTTTATTTGTAGAGTTACTTATTTATCTTTTCCATTTGTCGCACAATTACATACATATTTTATTTGTTTTATTTGAAGTTGAAAATCCACTCATTACCATTTTTAATATTAAATAAATTTGACATATATATTTCACTAGCATCACATTATATAACAACAATGGTCATTGTTTTCTTTCTTTCTTGTATTATATTCCATTTCTGCATTGTGATGCAAATTGGCATGCACAACACTATGTTATGATGAGGCAACTTGTCTAAACTTATTCAACCTATCTGGTTTCACAATGCTTGTTGCTTGTACCTACGATGCTTATACCCATATCAAATTAGTGTAATGAGAGACTCCATGTTTACAGAAGTTGTATTAATCAATGGGATTTGATCTATGCTTGATTATGGATAATATTTCGCTTACACCTTACTTACTATGGCTAAATTTTCCTATATTTCATACATAGAGTAAAGGTTTCAATGTTATTACTAGTATAAGTATAGAGTGTTTGTTATACCCTATTAACTAGTAATCACTATTGTTATGCTTACTTATTACGGAAAGAGACAATCAATACTGATACTAATCATATAAAAGGGAATACTAGAGAATTGTAAACCTGCCATAAATAAGAGTATGATCGTGATTACTTGCACAACATTCTATACAATACATTGGTTTCACTATTACTCTCTGCTTCTTGGATAGGTGTATAAGTGTTTCCATAATAATCATATATGTATTAGTGTTCTACTACATATCTCAACTTATGTGGAATACGTCACTAATTACAGTATGTATTCATTACGTAAACATCGTACTAAGCATTACAGTCACTATAACCCTTCTACTCTAGCCCATTGATTACTATGCTTATCTTGTATCTACCTAATAAATCCCATACTAATATAAGCTATTGTGAACCCTATTGATATTTCCTATTAAATCTTATAGGTTTGTAGTAGTTTTTACAAAACAACCTAATCACACTATGTACATGAACTTAACATAACTCCTTGTAAGCTCATTTCCACGTACCTTATTCCCGTAATCATTACTACTAATCAATATGACAAGTAAACACATAGGTATTATATTTGTACAAGCCCATTGAACCAAGCCTTATTCACTCTTATCTCAATAATAGCACTCAATTCAGCCTATTCAATGGAAACAACAGTGTTAGTTATGAACATATTGAACTTGTTGATATTAACTAAGTAGTAGCTAGTTTACCATAATGATTCAGCTGTGTTCACTCATAGTTAATCCATTCTTCATAGTTTGGTTTTGAGATCAAACCTTGTGTTCAAAATACAAAATTGGAGATCAAACAATGTAACAATCCCAAAAAAAATGAAATAGATTCCCAAGGTGGTGAGTGGGGAGAGGATGTATCCATTCCAATGATTCCATGATGTTTTGTGTTCCTTGATTGTCGATAGATTTTATTCTAATGAAAACTAGCATTATAACCCAAAATCAGATAACAAAATAAATATTGAAACGAATGCCAAGTCAAGTCAAGGCTTGGCCATGCCCAAAGCAAAAGCTGACACTAATACTAATAAAGAATTTTTATGTTATTTTTCTTTGTTTCAAATTTATTAGATGTATTTATTAAAGTTCTTTTAGTAATTTGCAAGTTCATATATCATATATCTTAATATTCTATAAGGTACTAGTTAAATTAGCATTCCTTCATATTGCATCACCATCTAGGTTTAGTGTTGATTAAGGTTGGTTGTCATTGATGTCAACCCTTGAAGAAATCCCTGTAGCACAAAGGTTGGGTAATGGACCCAATATTGTTTGATGTAAATATGACTCGTTATTGTCTTGTCATGGTTGATAATAAGTAGAAATGGATGAACTCCAAAGTGGTCCCCTTATGGTGAAAGCCCTCACGGGAAGACGCTTTGTGTATTGAGTTATCCTGGAAGTATGGTTAGAGAAACCATGCTTATTTGTGGAATAATGAGATGAAAACTAGTGAATTTTTAAGTGAAACTATCCTAGATGGATATTTATTATCATGCCATTTCCGGTGGTATGTGAAACGTCACATAACTCCTCACAGTTAGAGAGTTATGGCCATGAGAAGTTGGAGAACTCAGGTTTGGGTAATGGACCCAAGTTTGTTTGATGGATAACGGTATAAGTTTTGATATATTTTCAAGTAATACTATTATATATGGATAGTAAATTTCATTCCATTTCTGATGGTATGTGGAATGTCACATAACTCCTCACAGTTTGAGAGTTATGGCCTTACGAAGTTGGAGGACCCTCATATGTCATCTAGAAGCCCCAAAAGGTCAAAGTAGT
>JZKD02S1712203.1:416096-430050 GCA_000966675.3 Picea glauca | reverse complement strand
TATTTGGCTTAGGCCAATTTACAATGACCTCAACTTTAGAGGGATCAATCTTCAATTCTCCTCCCCCTACAATGTAACCTAGATATACTAAAGATGTCTTTCCAAATTCACATTTCAACATCTTTAAATACAATTTTTCCTTTACAAGTATATCCAATACCTATTTAACATGCTTGACATGCTCTTCCCAAGTTCGACTGAAAATCAAAATATCACCTAAGTAGACTATAACAAAATCATCAATGAAGGGTCTAAACACATCATTCACCACCCTCATAAATGTCGCAGGTGCATTACATAGCCCGAATGACATTACCATCCATTCATACAATCCTTGTTTGGTTTTAAAAGTTGTTTTCCAAATATCATTGTCATGAATATGGATTTGATGATAGCCACTTCTTAAGTCTAACTTAGTGAAAAAGATTTCATTCTTTAATTGATCTATAAGATCATCAATTCGAGGAAGAGGATACATGTTCTTTATTGTGATTTTTTTCAATGCGATGTAATCAACACACATACGCCATGTGCCATCTTTCTTTGGTACCAAAACAATTGGTGAACCACATGGCGAGGAACTTGGACGAATGGCCCCATTTTCAATTAACTCCTAAACCTGTTTCTTTATCTCTGCATTCTCAATAATAGAAGACCTGTACATACCAACATTAGAAAGAGGTGCATCTTGCTGCAAATGTATTTCATGTTGAATTTCCCTTTTAGGAGATAAACTTTCAGGTTCTTGAAACAAAATATCATAATCAGATACCACATTTATCAAGTCCTTTTCAAGTTTAGGATCACAACCTTTAAAGGATTCAATTTGTTCAACATATTTTTCTTTGACTATCATAAGCACAAAGTTCTTACTTGAATTTATTAACCTCTTCATTTGATTTGCAGAAACTAAAGAAAGATTAGTTTTCATGCGATGTGCACGAACAATATATTCAAAACCATCATTAGTGAGTTGATACATGTTATCTTCCCTGTAAAAGATAGTCTTCCTATCATACAGATATGGACTATCCAACACAATACCACATATATCCAATGGAACCACGTCTAGATCTACCTCATCCACGAATCCAGAAGTGATGGCAAACCTAAGTCTACACTGTTTTGTAACTTGTAATCGTGCATTATCACATACCCATCCAAGTGGATATGGCTTAGGGTGTAACTTAGTTTCCAATTGTAATTTTTTAACAATTTTTTCTGAAATGAGGTTTGTTTGTGATCCACTATCAAAAAGAGTATCAATTTTTGTATTCTTAGAGATAACTCTAATATGAAATAACTCACTTCTCTTTCTTTCATCAATAAAAAGTTCATTTCTTGAAACAGAATAAGAAGGAATATTACCTTGGATGCTTGTAGAAATCACCTTAGTTTCATCCCCAAAGTCTGATCCCAAATCATGTTGGATTACTGCTACAGTAGTCTTTTTGTCTTCTTTCTTCCGAAACTTTTCTGGCTTGAGCTCCGGATGAAGTTTCCAACATTTGGAAGCATCGTGACCCTTCTTCTGGAAATGAGTACATGTAGGCTTATCTCCTTCTTTCTTCAAAGTAGCTATGTGTTTACTTTTCCATTTTCCTTTAAAAAAAAATTCATCAGGTTTGAAAGATTTCTTGGAAAAGTTCTCTTTGGTATTCTTCCCCTTTGTCTCTATGTGAGTTGCTTGAACACACACCTCATCAAGGTTGTTGTGCCTCTTTTGTCACCTTGGTGAGAAAAATAGAGGTGCTTGCAAGCTCAATTGGGGCTGCTGAGCAAGACAGCTGCAAGGAAAAGAGTTAGGGAAAGAAAATAAAAACTACAATTAAGAATTAAACTAAGAGATGCAATAAAAACTAAATTCATGAGCATAGGGACATAGAAACAAAAAGAACCATAAATCCCATGTCACCAATGTTTGAGGCTGATCTATTAGTGAAAAAAAAAAGCACCAAGAAGAAAGGGGACTATGAGTCCCTTCTTCCTCCAAGGGAGGGCTCTTGGACCCCCACTAGCTAGCTCTTCTTACAACAAAGAAAAATGGAAAATGGTGATGAAAGAACTCTTTACAAATCCACTCAATGGGTGAGGTGGATTGTCCAATGCTATGGTGCCAATATGCTCTTGAAAAGGATGGAGTCCTAAAGACAATAGAGGCAACATAACATTACTTTGAATTCCTTGGAAAAATGAGGTGCATCCATGGATTTTTATAGCATTCATTTGGGTTATTGTTTAACTGCTTTGTAGTGTGAAAAGAGGCCAATTAGGGAATTTTTAGGTCTTTGACCAGCCCACCAGTTGGATCCAATCCAGATTTGAGGATCAAATCGGCTTGGGAGCTAAACCATAAGTGGGTGGGAGGCCGAACACTCTCATAAATGTGTCGTTTAGCAAGTGCGCGGCTTTTTGCGATAACATTCGTGCATCGTGCGCATGTGCGCGATTTCTACGTTCCTGTTATGCGCATATGCACGCGCACCCAATGTCTATATAGCGCTCTTCAATTTTTCACTACTTTGTATAGTTTTTGACCTTTTTTTAATGTTGTGGTATTAATTCAGGTCCATGAATGACTTCATCACTGTTTGACGATGCTAAGTTCTTGTAACCATGTGCGAACGAAATTTCAGTGATAACAAAGGTTAGTTGAATTAAACATCAATATCATATGACGTAAATAACTATGCAATCCTCCTATATACTTGAAAAGAGTTTCCTGGGTGTAAAGAGGTGTACAAGGTATCAATGCTCTTTTTCAAAATTCTTGTGTGTATTCTTGCACACTTTGTCCCTTACCTTGCCTCAAATTCTACCAATCCATCATAGCTTGTTGCATATACCCTAATGGATAAAAAAAAAATTAAGTGCTGAAGTGAACTCATACCAAGAGGAAACAATTTTTCCTTTCGTGGAAAGATCCTCTTGAGATCTGCTCTCCCACCAAATGAGAGCAGTCCCTCCAAGTCGGAGAGAAGCCAACTGAATTTTAACAGCATCTTCAGTAAACTTTTGAATCCTACAATAAACTTCAATTTGAYGGATCCAATTGTCCAATTTTTCAGCATTAAGTTCTCCATTATACATAGGTAAATCAAACTTAATATCAAGCTTTAAATGAGGCATATTAATATCAACTTTTGTTTTTTTCTTTTCAAATGGAGAAGGAATAGAACCATCAAGAAGAGATGGAGAAGTTGGTGGAGTTTTAGGGGAGTCCTCATCACCTCCTTTTTTCTTATCTTCTGTATGAGATGGTCCACCTTGTTCACCTTTCTTTCGATCTTGATAGAGCTCCTCTACCATCGTTTGCATTCTCATGAAAGCTTTCAGAAATTCCCCTTCAGAAGGGATAGAAGAAGCTGCTTCTTCTCCTTTTGGTGAAGACATCCTTCCTCTTCTTGATCCAATCTCTGGATCGAACTCTTCAAATTCTCCTTCACCACGCTGAAGCTTGGATCTTGTTAACATCAACTCACAAAACAAATGGTTAACCTCGCTCTGATACCAACTTGATCTAAAAATTTTACTTGATCTTTAACCATTACTTGCATGTGAATTTTTTTTAATTGTTAACCATCTTTATGAGAAAAATTAAAGAGCATTCATCAAGCACATAAACATGTAAGCATACTATCTATGAATAAGAATTGGTAACGGAGTTCACCAGACTTCCTGGCTACCTCTCTGGGCCACTTTCCAAATGGGAAGGCCGGTAGATTAAGTATTAAAATGATTACAAAGTGACTTATGATTTATGTCTGTCATATACAGTAACAGATTTCAACAATAGTTGCAAGATGAAATTCTGAGACTTGTAAGTATAAACATGGATACCTTTCTGTGTATCTAGAATGTTCTATGAGCACTTTTCTGTCTGGATGCATGAATGCAAAAAATGAAGATGGATCTAGAATCCTTGCGAAAAATTGAGACTTTTGAGTATAAGCTCGATATATTTCAGAAACTGAACTCCGAATGCCCTTTTTGGTACAATTCTCAAATCTGCCTTGATTGTACAGTCCGTACGGCCTCGAGATGCGTGCCAATTTTGTACCACCTCAAACTATGTGCAAATACCACCTTAGTCTGTGTGCAAATTCACTCCGATCACTGTGCAGCATCACCTCGATCTATGTGCCTTTCTCTTCCTGCATCAAAACTCTTTCTCCCTCCTTGGGATTCGTGCCCATGCTCCATTTAAATAATAAAAAACAATGGTTTTTGGGGGGTGCGAGCTATGGGCCATGCGCCATCCAAAAATCCCCCAAATCAGTGCATCTTTTAAGGTTTCTACACCATTCCCTGCCACATCCCATGGCGGTGGCGCATTGGTAGTGGAAGTGGTTATGGGGGCGGAAGTCCCGGGGTCAAACCCGCAGGCTTCCCCTCCTTGGCGCGATTTGTTATATGTTTTTTACCATATGATCCATATAGTTGGTGTGATTTATGTTTTAATACATGTCATATGATATGCGCGCGATTTGTGATATGGTTGCGACTTTGGTGTAATATATAGTGAGTGGAAGTTCTGCAAAAAGGCCTATATATAGTTGTAGGGCCCACATTGCCACCTCATTTGTACCTGCTGCAATAGTGACTGGACGAGCAGTTTTCAGAGGAGATTTGGAGATTCGGAGAGGACGAGGCATCCGATTGGCAATTAGTGAGCGTCAGGTTAGTGGTCTAATCATCCTGCATAGAAATAGGATTTCATTTTTTGGGCAGGGTTGTACGAAGGGCCATACAGAGGGGTTTTATGGGTGTGGGCCCCACGTGCACGGGCGATCCGGAAGGAGGCGTGCATAGATGTGCATAGACGCACATGGGGGCGCAAGTGAGGGAATTAAAGGTGTGCACTATGTGTGCGTCTATCGATTGTATAGCTGCGCATTTGTGCGCGGCTATGACGTGGATAGGCGCGCACCAATGTACGCCTGTGTAGGTAACAGGCGCTCCTAAGAGCACGCCTGTGTAGGTAACAGGCACGCCTGAGAGCGTGCCTGTGAAGCTAACAGGTGTGCATACGTGTGCACCTGTGTAGTGAACAGGCGCGCATATGTGCACGCCTATGGGTTAAAATAGCCGCGCCTTAGAGGCAAAGTTGACGGGTGTAAAATTGATGTTTTTGATGTTGTTGATGGTCTCGTGGGCTGATATAAGACTCTTTGTTGTGGCTGCAAGTGGAAATTTTGCACGATGCCAATGGGTTGGCGAGAGCGAGATTAGTCTCAGCTACGAGATGTCGTGGCTATTGAGGAGCCAGGTGTGCGAGCGACTTTGGCAGCCTATGGGTTGCTAAAGTTATTGGAGTGCCCGTTGATACGGGCGCAGGAGTATCTTCTGCAGTTCCTGATCCAGATGTGGAGTCCCGAGCTGCACTGCTTCCTTGTGCGAGGAGAGTAGATCCCCTTCACTACGGTGGAGGATGTGTACTTCTTGACTGGGCTCCCATTCTAGGGTGTGCCCCTACCGGCGGAGCCGGTGCTACCGAGGGACTTGACCCTAGCGACCATTGGTCGGAGATATTGTTCAGGTCAGAACTTTATGTCCAGGACGGTTGTGAGTGTTGGGTCGATAGATTCCCTGGCACATCGTTGTATAGCAGCGATGATTGTGAGAGTATATGGGTCACTGGTGACCCAGCGGATCAGTGGGGGCCAGTTGTTGGTGATGGGGAGAGTGTTGGCCGGTGAGCAGTTCACCTGGGGGCTTACGCTACACGCAAGGATGGTGGGGCAGTTGGACCACTGTCGATCCACTGATACAGGGGATTTTGCCTTCGGGTCCATCCTGGTGGCCTGGTTTCTGGAGAGGGTGCCTATGTTGCGCCCTAAGATTCTATTGGGTGCCCCTGAGGTGCGAGAGTTGCGACTGAGGCGGTGGTCGACCGTGTTGTTGCGCCATGGTGGTGGCGAGGGTGGCCACTTCTTTACTGCAGAGGTGGCACAGGTCTGGCGACAGATGCCGCAGGTGATACTACGATACCCCTATGTCGGGGTTGACTTACGGGATGATCCGGACATGGTGCTACCTCCAGGGGAGGTTTTTGACCACCGAGGTATGTGGATTTGATGATGTTGATATGCATGTTTTGTTTTTTTTGAGATAGCATGCCTTATGTATATGATATAGATGTTGATACTATCTGGTGTTTGTTTGCATGTGCATATGTGGCACCTCGCGGGCGTGAGGTGGAGTTCCAGAGAGCACCGGAGAGACCGCCGCGGGGAGAGAGACGTCGGCGTGAGGATGTTGCAGTGCGACCAGCTGAGCCTGAGAGGGCAGCGAGGAGGCGTCGGTTTGATGACCCTGGTGCTGGGCCATCACACGCTCCTTCGGCGGTGGCCGGAGCTGATTTTGAGGACATACGTCGTCGTCTGGAGACAATGTTATAGGATGTGCCTAAGGGCATATGGTCGCGCATCCAAGATGAGGCTTTCATGGGGTAGTGTGTGGGGGTTCCGCCACCATGGCGGACCATAGTACGACGGGAAGCAGTGGTTGTTGCGATGACGACTGGATGACTGTCGCCGGGGCAAGAGGGGTCGATCGGGGGTGGACCACCATCGCCTACGGAAGGTGGTGGTGGGCCGCCACCGCCTAAGGGAGGAGAAGGGGTGGTGGGCCTCTACCGTCTGAGGGAGGAGAAGGTGGTGGTGGGCCGCCACTGCCTGAGGGAGGAGAAGGCGGTGATGCTCTAGAGGCACCGTGAGTGGTGCTCTGGTGCATTTGATGTATATATATATATATATATATATATATATATATATATATATATATTTGTTGTTGTATATAGGTTGGTGAGCCCATTTTGTACCGAGGTGCTTCATTGGCCTACGGATACCTATATTTTTTGTATGTAAACATTCGGATGGTACTGTGGACCTATATATATACATGAGTATACACATTTGAGATCTATGTGGTGTTTACATGTTTTTGGTTAATGTTTTGATGATGTCTATTCTATGTATATGGTGTGACAGGTTTGTGTTATATGTTTATGTATGTGTAGCTTGATGTGATATATGCCAATCTAACACAATATTAGCTAGGTTATCTATAATTTGATTCAATTGTCTTGGAATATGTGTAAATGTAATGGAATCAAAATGTCGAGATAAAATCCTAACCTGCAGGTATTTTCAAAAGAGGCAAGGATCACGGACGTGGTACACATTGTTGAGCTGGAGAACGACTAGTTGAGAGTCGAGGAAGATGCTAAGGTGACGAATATGATGATGATGGGCGTTGGCTAGGAGGCCAATGACAGCAGTGTATTCGGCTTGGTTGTTGGTTGCTGAACCCAAACATATGTTTCTTGAATGGAGAATTTCATGTGAGGGGGTGTAGAGAGACCAAGCAGCCAAAGCGAGATTTTGTGTCCAACGGCTGGCACTGTCGGCGTAACCGATGTGGTAGGCTGGTGGAGGAAGCATCTTTCAATAGCACAAAGGATAGTTTAGACGTGAGGGAAGGAGAAAAAGATTAAAAATGCTAGAAAAGAAAAAACCTAAAGTAGAATGACTACTTTTTAAGCGTAAAATTTCTTGAGATACAACCCGTTGACGGGTTCTTTGAGAGAGAGGCCTTCAGGAGAGGCTAGGATATATGCACCTTTGGTGAGGCAATGTTGAATGATGTATGGGCCATGCCAGAGTGACTCAAATTTTCCATGCCCAAAGGTATCATGAGTGATATCATAAGCCAGGACGAGATCGCCTTCATGAAATGAACGAAGGTTGACATGGCGATCAAAGGTAGCCTTGGATCATTTTTTAGCTGCCTCGTTGTGCTATAAGGAAGATCGATGATCTTCATCCATAGACTCCAAGTTCAGCAAGCGCTGCTCCATTGGAGCAGTGTTGGGTAATAGCTCAATTGCGGTGCATAAGGTGGGAATTTTGCACTCGATGGGAAGAGTGGCCTCAACCCCATGGACTAAATGAAATGGTGTGAAACCAATAGCAGTTTTCATAGCCGTTCATTAAGCCCATAGCGTAGAAAATAACATATGATGCCAATTGGTTTTATGTTTATTAACTGTGCGATGTAACATGGTCTTGAGGACTTTTTTAACTTCTTCGACCTATCCGTTAGACTAAGGGTAATATGGTGAGGCAAACTCGTGAGAGAATCCTAACCGAGATGAGAGTTCAACGAAGATCTCATTCTCTAAGTGTTTCCCATGATCGGAAATGAGTTGGAGGGGTACTCCAAAGCGGGATATGACGTGGTTAAAGAAAAAACACGTTGCAGTGTCAGCGGTGTTGTTGAAAGTGGCCATAGCTTCTGCCCATTTGGTGAAGTAGTCAACGGCGACAACGATGTATTTATGACCATTGCTGGAGGGGGGATTACAAGTCATGAAGTCGATGCCCCATTTACAAAAAGGTCTGGTAGTAATGATAGGGTGGAAAAGAGCGAGGGGAGCTCGGGCTTTGTTGGCATAGAGATGACATTGCTCACATCGTTTCAAAGCATGAATGCAATCATGAAACAAGGTAGGCCAAAAGTAACTGGCTTGGATAATCTTTTGAGCAGTGGATATGCCCGAAATATGGCCCCCACATGCACCGTTGTGGTAGTCATTTAAGACTCTATCAGCCTCATCAATAGTCAAGCATCGACAAAGAATGGTGTCGATGCCCCACCAATATAGGATGTCTCCGATGAGGAGGTAGCGGGGGGGCTGATGGCGAATACGGCGACGATCATCACGTGAAAGGTGGTTACCAAACTTCTGAGTGCAGAGATAGACGAGGAGGTCACCGTACCAAGGATCATCTGAAGTGATGTAAAAGATATGTTCGTTAGGAAAGTCAGTGTTGATGGGGGCACTGGTGGTGTCAGAGGGGAGGGTCGTGACAAGTTCGACGAGAACGAGGGCCTTCTTACTCTTAGGTGTTGAGAACTCGAGGTTGTACTCCTGAAGGATAATGATCCATCGAGCAAATTTGTCGTTAACTTGTCGACGGCTGAGAAAATACTGCATAGGGTTGGAATCTGCGACGACCTTTGTTGTGCGAAGCAGAATGTAGTGGCGCAGTTTCTGGACTGCGAGGACGACTGCAAGAGCAAGCTTCTCTTCATGTTTATACTTCAAGGGTGGCCCTGAGAGGTTTTTACTAACGTAATAAATGACATGTTCACGATTTACATTACCTAGATGGATGAGGACGTCGGCTACTAATACAGCTAATGCTGATACGTAGAGGATATAGCTGTGATTGTAGTCAGGTGCACTAATTAAAGGTGCATTTGAAAGTGTTGTTTTAAGATAGTCAAATGACTGCTGGGCGTGGTCGTCCCAGTGAAATGGGATTTCATGACGTAGTAAGCAAAGGAAACCGTGTGCACGTATGGCGTAGTCTGGGACAAAGCGTCTCAGAAAGTTAGCTTTGCCTTGTAGACTCTGAAGTTGTCGTAAATTCCGGGGAGGTGGAATTTCGGTCATAGCTTGGAATTTGAGGGGGTCTACGGTAATACCGCTTTGGGAAACAATAAAACCGAGGAGGCACCCTGCGGTGACACAGAACACACACTTGAGAGGATTCAAGCGAATGTTGTACCGATGACACCGTTGAAAGATGACTCGTAAATCATCGAGATGTTGGGTGCGTTTCTTGGATCGAGCTGTGAGATCGTCCAAGTACGCAAAGATGATATTAGCCAGATCGTGAAAGATGTATGTCATCGTCCGCTGGAAAGTTGCGTCGGCATTATTTAAGCCAAAAGGCATGACACGATATGCAAAAGTACCCCAAGGGGTAGTAAATGTGGTTTTATACTGATCAGCGGGGTGAATTTGAATTTGATTATAACCAGAGAATCCGTCCATAAAGGAGAGAGCCTCGTGGTCGGCGCAGTCGTCGATAATTTGATCGATGAAATGCATTGGAAAGTTGTCTTTGGGACATGCATGATTGAGATCGCGAAAGTATGTGAAAACGTGGATAGTGCCCTATTTTTTGTTAACGAGTACAGGGTTGGAAACCCATGAGGTATAAGCGATGGGGTAAATGAAACCAGCAGTGCGTAATTTGTCAATTTCGGCTTTGATAGCCGCGGCTTTGGATGGGTGTAGTGGTGGTTGTTTTTGGCGAACTGGTGTAATGTCAAGCCAGGTGTCGATGCGATGTTCGACGATAGAGGGATCGAGGCCAGGCATTTCTGTGTATGACCAGGCGAAAATATCCCTATATTCTTGGAAGAGGGCTTTATATGCGGTGATTTCCTGAGGAGTGCAAGTAGCTCCAATGGTGATTTCCTTGACAATGCCATTTTTAATGGAAATGTCGATTTTAATGGTTGGGGAAATGTTGGCCATATTGCCTTCTTCAAAAGCATCAGGGGCAGGAATGGGATTTATGAACCAGTGGATAGGCCCTGATGGGATAAAATCCTTGGTTTCGACCGCGTAAATGGGGTTTTGGTTAGGAGGCATGGAGGCTTCCTGTGGATAGAAGAGTGCGTGATGGTTTAGCGCATCCCAGGGAGAGTCTAGGTGGTTTAACTCTTCGAGTATTTCTTCATCGCATTGGAAGTGACGGGAATACAAGGGGTTGTAAGGAGTGATCTCGATGACAGTGGTCGTGTGGTTGCCCCCTGGTGAAGAAGAAGGGGGAACATTGTGAGGAGATGGTGAGGTTTCACTCGACATAAACCATATATCTAAGTACTAAGGGGTACCCGTGGTGGTTGGGTGTAAAATGTCCGTAGGGGAATGACCAGGAGAGTTGGGGGGGTTGGGGGGTGAATCCTCAGATACTTCATCTAAGAACCATGGAGGCATTGGGAGTGCCTCGGGTTCGGGAGAAATGACATGAATATTCTCTAGTGACGAGGTAATGTCAATTATCACCTATGCGAGTCGGTGAAGCAGGGTCAATTGACGTTGCCTGTATTCAAGGATCATAGGACACTGGTATGTAAAATGAGCTAATGAATCACAGAGAGAGAAAGGGAATCTCATACATTCATTGACTAAAGTGGTGACATAGCAGATGTCAGTGATATTTGTGGAGGAGGACGTAGCAGGACTGGGGTTGCTCTGGAAGTTCTGGCGTACGGAGGCTAATGTTTGTTGAAAACATGGCAGTGCTGGGAAATGGTGGGTATAATGGCCATATTCAGAACATATAGCACAAGAATATTTGGTCCTCAACCCTTTACTAATAGATTGGAGGGTGGTAGTGGCAGGGTGAGCTGTATTGGCGGGTGTTGGGGGAGTTTGATTGAGTGGGATCAAATTCCGTAATTCTGGTAGTGACGGATAGTCGTTGGTTTGGTGTCCCTCTTTCTCACATAGCGCGCAAGGTGGTGGGATGCGGGGAGGAAGTGGGACTGTGGGATCCCTCTTCTTTCTCCTGCCCCCATCTATGGCAGGAGGGTTAGTGAGTGGGGGTGTGGCTGGAGTAAGAATGGGAATCGTCATGGGGATTCCTTCTTTTTGGGGTGGAATGGATGGTCGAGGGACCATCTCTGGTGGGTGTAAATACCAAA
Organism: Picea glauca; assembly: GCA_000966675.3. NCBI lineage: Eukaryota > Viridiplantae > Streptophyta > Pinopsida > Pinales > Pinaceae > Picea > Picea glauca. The sequence goes on along the minus strand of JZKD02S1712203.1, from coordinate 418,539 downwards.
TGGGGATTTCTAACACCATATTAGGTAGTGTGAGCGTTGCGTCTACCTGAAAAGCTTCGATACCTGGTGGAGGGTAAAAGAAGGGAATTTGAGTGATGGCTTGGGGAACTGTCTCCCAAACTGGGATATGTCCTTGGGGAGAGGTGGAATCGTGGACTGGTGGGGTCGACGAGTGTGCAGGAGGTTCTTGAGGAGGGGGTTCTGCGACGAGTGGGACGTCATAGATGATAGAAGCCTCTATAGGAGGAAGGGTATCCTCTATGTGAGTTCCATTAGATGATATGATGCACACTTGATTGGAAGGATGCAGGAGTGGTGGTGCTCCATGGTAGGTTCCTAACAAGGATGGATCTTTAAAAATCCCAGCACCCATCTCGACGAGTGGATATGCGTCATGGCTTGTGTGGATGAGAGGAAGGATGTTATCAATGTTGGCAGATGGGTTAGGCTCATAATGTGAGACTTGGTCAATAGTAACGATCTTCCCATTGTGAGGGAACATCAATATTGTCTGAAAGACAGAAGATGCCACTGCCTTCATAGCGCACATGTAGCTACGACCGAACAAGATATTATAATCAAGAGGGGCATCGATAACTTCGATATCGATGAGAATATTCTTGCCCCCGAGTTCTACGGGGACATTTTGGAAGAGCCCTTCAGGAGAGGATGGTCATCCGTCATAAGCTCGTAAGGTGATGGTAGAGGGAATGAGTTCGGGGGAACCAAGCTTCTGCCATACTGTTTTGGACATAATGCATGTAGATGCACCTTCATCGATGATACACCGATGAACTATGATGTTCTGTATTTTCACTGGTATTTGAAAAGCGATCAAGGCGGGAAGACGAGGTTCTCCACTGTCAATATCAAAGGTGATGAGTCAGGTATCTGCAGGATCGACTGCCCCCAAGGCAGAAAGTAATGATTTTCGTTGAGTAGGAAAAGTCTGGAGGACCTCCAATACTGACATGGCAGCCGGGGATTGTGCTAAGTCGTCTACCAAACTATAGTTATGAGTTTCCCTAGCATGTGGGTTGTGGACATTCCTGCGTAATGGGATGCGAGGGATGTGAAGCGGTGGTTCGGAGGAAGGGCGAGGGATCACCAACGGGGGTCCCGTCGGTGTAGGGTTTGTCTCTGGAGGGATGGGAGGAGACTCAATGGGTGTGTGATACTGACGGTTATGTGTTTGCAAAAGGATTTCTTCCTCACTTGTGAGGAGAATGGTACGATCTACTAGATTGTTGGGGTTGAGGTATTTTCCCATCGGGGGTGGGGGATGTTATGTGTCCTGTTGGTTGTTTATCACACCTTGATGTGGAATAGGATTTTGTAGCACAGCGGGAGGGGGTTGTTGCATGTATTGTTGTGGTGCCTGTTGAGGATTAGGCGGTGCAGGAGAATGGGGAAGACTACTAGAGTCTTTCAACTGCTTGAAATCATCGATTTGGGGGCAATGATGAGTGTAATGGCTGAACTCACCACAAAGCGAACAAGGGAAGATGGTTTTAACATTATTTCTCCCTTGGCATTTATTATTATTGCCCCCTTGGGGGTTTTGGTTCCCTTGGCTCTGGTTGCCCCCAGTGGGTTGGTGTTGTGGGGGTTGATTCCCGCCTTGACTGGGGTTGTTGTTATTCATGTTCTGTCATTTATTCTTGGCATTGTTCGATGGATGGGTTGGATTGGTTGTATTCAACTGTTCAAAACTTTGGTATTGTTGAACAGCAGAGGGTTGAACAAAATTCACCCCCACATGAGGTTGTGGGGGAGCCATGGGTTGTGGAGGACCAGGAAATGGGAAGTACGGATTAGGTACATAGGAAGGCGTAGTGATTTTTCTAGTACTATAAGCTAAGGTTGAGGGAGTACCACTGTTTGTTGGAATAGGTGGATGTATGGGAGGTGTCGGCTGTGATCCATTGATGGGTGGAGGTATAGCAACAGGGTATGGTTGTTGATAAGGGGGTGGGGGGTAATAAGAAGTGCCCCCGTATGCCGACAGGTATTGAGGTGTTCCATACATCAGTGGTGGTTGGGTTTTTGGACCGTGGTGAGTGGTGGCACCAAACAGTTCGTCTGTTGAGTGAGAAATCCCAGGTTTGTCTTGGCCAAATGGCACAGGTCTTGGAAGATCAGAAAGTACAGTGTATAAGTACCCTGACTGTGCATAGATGAGGTCATACTGTTGGGCCTTACTGATGGCTTCCTCTTCGGATTGAGGGAAGGTGGAAGCTACATCCTTACCGAGGAGAGAGACAAGTGATCTAAGAAACCAGTCGAGACATTGTTGCTTGGTGGTTTCTGCTTTGCACAAACTACGTCGCCTACGCCACTCGTGAATGTGGTCAGTGATGTGTGTGGCTGAGGTTTGTTTGAAATTAGAAAGTAGTTCTAGACCATTGTCATGGTGGATGGGTAATTGGAAGAAGGTCAAGAA
>JZKD02S1712203.1:356551-411058 GCA_000966675.3 Picea glauca | reverse complement strand
CGCCATTTAATATGGCGCATATATTATATAGTTGGCAGTGTTTTTAATACTATATGGTTGGTTTTTGAATGATATAACATTCAACTACCAAGGGGATGCCTTGGTGTTGTCTAGGTCAATGGATAGGCCCTTAACCACCCCTTTTTTTTCTTTTTTTTTGAAAAACCATGGGTTCATGGTGGCCTTTTCACAAGGTCTTGGGTTCAATTCCCATAGCCCCAAATTACACCATTTCTAACCATTTCCTACCAATCTCCCACGAAACTTCAACTACTGGTATCTTTGTCACCTGGAGGTCGTTTTTCCTTAAACGAACATCATCGGAAAGCTGTTGACGAGCCCTTCCACTTTGTAAGCTTTAATTTTCCATTTGAATACTTTAACTCTATCGAATTTTGAGATGATCCACCTGGATCAATATATAAACACATGTGCACATCCCTTGACGGATTATTTTCATGGCTTAGTGCCAGTTTGCACCATTCAACAACTTGATTAGCGGATTAAAATCAATTGGCATGACGGTTCATATGATACCTTCGAAGTGCTCATTTTACACATGCCCCTGCACCGTCGTGCTCTCATTTTCCATCAACAATCTCAAAAAAAATCCAACAATGTGTAATGTTTGATTTCTTATGAAGACGACACAACCAATAGAATGATCATGAAGATTTGAACTGACCCAAACATCCATCTGACAATATCCAATGTTGATCAAATCTAATCCCACGTTCTTTCAATGAATCATAAAATTTATCAAAACAATGTTGTACATAATGTGTATCATGTGCTCGATCATCACTTATATAAAAGTGATATTCTTTAATAACATGTCGATTGTCATTGGCGTTTTCTATGTTATCAAGACTCTGTTGAGCATGTCTATATAGAACGTGGACAAATATAGTGATTTGATCAAAATAATAATATTCACTCTGTATTTCTTTTTGTGCAACGAATGTGTAATTCTCTGCAAAATCAACTACAGACAAAATTGTCCCTGGTGGAAACACTTCACGGGATTGTTTGCATTGTAGGTTTGTCCACCAAGCTCTATGTGAATGTTTAGTGTATTTATAAATTTCTTCCTCAAACTTCTTCAAAAAATCTATCACACAGATTTTATCTACTTTCAAATCAATCCTTTTGGAAACAACATTTGAAGAATGTGGAGTTGTGTTGCTTATATATTCATATCTCTTCCAATTGACTGTTATATTAGAAAATGATTGATCATTCATATCAATAGGATACTTTGAGTGAAACAAACTTAGATTTCCACAACAATCACATTTATTTCCACCAACACATTTTTTTTGGTAAAATAATTCATCACCTTCTCTTTCACATATAATTTCAAATATAAAAGCACGTAATGTGGAAGGAGGAGGTGAATTTGGCCATAATGTTTTACCAAAATCAAGAAAAGTGTTGTAATATAACTCAAAGTCCACATGATAATAACAACAACAAGTGTCACGAACAATGATGGGTCTAACAAACCATGGTTTTTGTTGCACAAATGTATTGATGGACATTTTAACTTCTTTGTTCTCTTCTTTGAACTTATTGAACAATTATATTTGTGTCATTATTGTTATATGTTCTGGATGTTCTTCATATTGTTTTCATGCTATTATTTGTCGCAACACATCCCTTGTATGTGGTGAAACACGAGATTCTGTCAACCAACAATTACAGGCTGATTCTTTAACATTTTCTGCAAGTCTATCTATGTAGGTTTGTCTAGAAGTAATTGTCCAACAAGCAAGTTCATCATTTGCATCTATTTGCAATTGAAACTTTCTATGTTTATACAATGTTTTTCCTGAGATTCCTATCGATTTTTCCATATGTTGTGTCAAACGATCTTTTATATTGCTAGATGAAACAATTGTTGTTTGTATCACTCTATGTGCAACACTGACATCTTTTTTTCGAGATTTTCCAAAGCTTTTAATACACTAGTTATATTGTCAAAGACATTTTGTTTCACCTTTGTATCTTTTTTCAACTTTTGAATACCCAATAATGATGTAGCTTCTTTTAACTTTCTTGACTTTATTAGACAGAGTAAAATTTGATCTTGTATTGTTACTAATTCATCTTTGAAAAAAGTATTATAGATATTCTTAGTTCGATATATTATATAATGCTTAGCTTCTTTCTTCCCAAATTTGTCAGTATCAACATTTTCTAATATTTCATCATCAATGTTGATAGATTCTATTGCATATTTTAATTTAAAGTTTATATTAAAAAACAAAACCTGAACATAAATTCACTAAAATATATACAAGTGTTCATCTTGTATTATCTAAATTTATGTACATACCTGTAGGTGATTCGACTTCTGCTTCAATTTTGGTTTTAACGATTTCATCGATGTTATGAGACAAATCTATTTATGTTTTTTTTTAAACATCAAATCTGAATTACGACCAATTATATTAAACAATAATTTGAATTTGAATTCTATACTTTTAATATGGACAATATGTACATGCATACCTGGTTGGACTTCTTGTTGAAAATCTCTATTTACATCATCATCGTTTCTTTCTTCAATATTTTCATATTCTCGTTTCTTTCTCCAATAATGCTCTTTCATTTTTTCGTTATGGTGAGTTTAGTCTCGAGTACGAACAAATTTTCTCTTGCACAAACTTTTGTTTCCCATGAGTATAATTATCTGTAAAAGTTTTTTAAAAAATCAACATTTCAAAATAGTCTCAGAAAAACTTCATTGTCACAAAAATTATTAAAAAATAATATCAAGAATTTTATGTTCAACAAAGCCTTCACCTTGAAAATATGTTCAACAAAACCTTCACTTTGAAAACAAATTCAACAAACCCTTCACCTTGAAAATATATGCAACAAAGCCTTCACCTTGAAAAAATGTTCAACAAAGCCTTCAATATATAAATTGTTATTCCAATAAAAACTTGAACTTCAAAAAAATAAAAAAATTGCATTCAAAACATCAACCACCTTGTTCAAAAGAACAAAAAAAGAAGATTCAAAATTTTGCTTAGGGGCTCCACATATGAAAAACCATGAAACGAGCGAGTGAATTGTGTTAAATTGGTTCGGTCGAAAGTGTATTTATAAGATTTTGCACCAACTGAAACGAAACAACGTGTCTCTTCATTTTTTTCCGGCCGACGAAATTCTTTCACCCACCTTTCGGTCGAATGATTATTTTTAGCCGAAAAGTGAGGAAACCATTTATTTTCGAAGGATTCCGTTAGAAAAATATATTTCGACCGAAAAAAATATTTTCCGACCAAAAGATTATTTCGATCAAAAACTTGTGAATGGGACTGTTTGCAGGAACCTGAGAATTCCCTCCAACTTACTTGAACTTTGGAGGTTGCGGACTCCTACAAATACTCAGAATTTGGTTTCGAAATTGATACCATCATTTGCAAAATTGAATCTACTTTCAATGGACATAATTTGTTTTCATTTTCATTATTTTTATCTAATTTTATAAAAAAATCATTGCATAATATTTTCAAGTGACATTATGATTCGGTGAAATGAAATATTCATATCTCTAAAAATTCACAGTGGAAAATTTATAAAAAAAATTAGGTTCAAAATCCTTAAATTGTTCTCTTCAAAAGAGTATTTTTAGATTTTAATTTTAAGTAAAAATTAAGATAGATACAAGGTTGGGAAAACATGTGTCTAAATCTGCAACTTTTTCATCTTGGTCAACTTCAAAAAATCTAGAAATTATAATATTCATCTGTTAGATTCAAAATTATAATCATAAGAAAATAGAGTCTTTGTAGATTGTTGCGGTATATTTCGTTTGTCAAAAAAAAAAGTTTAATAATAGATACATTGATTGGGGGGAAATAACTCATTATCATTCCTTTCATTTTTAAGGAACATACTGTGAAACAATTTCCAAATTGACATATCAAATCTCAATAAAAATAATTTGAAAAATAGTCAATAGAAAGCTAACAAAATTCTTCACAAGTTTTGTTTTTACTGTAAAGTGAAATTCTAAATAAAAAAAATACTTATGTCTACCAGAAGTTGAAGAACTTGTGAAAATATAGTTTTTTTCCTCATAAAACAAGCAAAATAGACACCCATGTTCATGATTTTACTTGCACTTTTGTCAGATTAAATTAAAGTAACAACTTTTTAGCAATTTACCAAATTCATGGAAAAATTTGACACTATTGTGCTTATATTATTTTTGGCTATAACAATTTCCTTGAAAACCCATCACAGATTTTGATTCATTAACTACAAAAATAAGCTCCAAATTTGGCACATTCCAAGCTATATATAACATCCCAAGTGAAAAATTAAAAATTAAAAATTAAAAAAAAAAAATTAAAAAAATTAAAAAAAATTAAAATTAGTGAAAAAATGAGCTAATTTGGTGTTCATCAGTCTAGCATGGCTATAATATCCCTTTGTTAGTGGGTAAGAATAGAACCCGTGACCTCCTTTTACCTTTTATAAAACTCCACTGCACTTTTTAATTATCATTAAACCCACTTAAACCAAGGTCAAAACCCTTTTTAAATAATAACTTAAAGTGATGCAAAATGGTGATTGATTTGTGTGTTTTGGTAGACACATAAAATATATAATTTTTTGATACCCAAGGTGGGGCACCATATGCATGTTAGGGGAGAAAATCATATTATGTGATGTTAAATTAAAAAATTAAAAAATAAACCTTTATACGACCCACCTTCCTATGCAATTATGATTTGTATGGTTAAGGTGTGACTTTGGTTATTCCGTATGGCCTCCATAGAGGAAATTCACATTATATACCATATCATTTAAGTTACTAGGATAGTTCTAATTGCTCACCATTGCATCTGCCATATTTTGCATTAAAATGAAAACCCTCTCGATTACTTAGGAATTAGAGAAATTAAATGATTTAAGATTATGATTCAAGAATAAATAAAATTCAATATGATGATGTTAAGCATAATGGTAAATGGTTTTGGAGGGAAAAAGAGAAAACTATTTTTTAATTGTATTTTCAACTTATCTCTTTATATATTTACTCAAATTTCAAGTGTAGGCACTCGTTGGCTGCAAGATTGAATTTCACATCCAACAAGTACTCATTGTGCATACTTTTTATAGACCTACAGTGAGATAAGTTGGAAACACATGAAAAAAAACATATTTCTTTTCAAGAAACATGTTTTTTCCCATGTATTTCTAGTTTATGTCACTATGGGTCTATCAAAAGTATGCAAAGGAGATACTCATTGGATACAAAATTTAATTCCACATCCAATGAATGCTTACCCTTGAAATTTCAGTAAACCTATAAATAGATAAGTCAAAAATATGATTAAAAAAAGGTAGTTTTCTTTCTTTCCCTTTGAAAATTCATAACTTTTATTTTATTATTTTCCTTAGGAGGCCCACTTTATCAATCAAAATTTATCTATTGACCATTAGATAAGATTCATTGGAAGTCTCATGTAACCGTTCACAATGAAAGGACTTAATCAACTCCCTTTCCTTTACCATAATGTTGATTTTAATTTGGGCCACTGGTGAATTTGGTCAGGACCATCCTTCACCATACTCAACCCCCCTCACATTCAACCTTCTCTCTCCTTGAACCCTGTGATGCATTCTTAGTTATTGGATCCAGTTTTTCAGGAGTTTTCTCCATTGTTCACGAGTGGACAACCTCAACATTCATCTTTCGAATCCTTCCTTTAATTAAAAAAATGACGAATTTGCTTGACATTGGAACCCGACACTTGTTGGAAGAGGTTGTCACTATTTTCAAGATAATGCCAATAAAGCTCAAAAAATGCAAAACCATACATTATGCAACTTATGTAGGAGAAAAGACTTGGCTACAATTTCATTTTATCACCATGAGAGTTGTGATCGACTTTGGGTCATGAAAATTCATACATAGGTTAGTCTTAGGCATAATTAGACTTTCCCATGGGACTTCTAGAATAACAAAGCAAATTTAGAGAATTTTGTAGTGCAAATTCACGGGCAATGTTATTATGTGCAAACTTCATCTATATTTTTTCCCCACGGTGGTGTTGGCTCTTGAAAACTAAGACAAACAATGCTCATGCCTAAATTTGAAAAAACATGTCTTAGTTATGGGTTTGAGGCATTGGAACTCAATTTCTAAGCACATGAATGTGGCCCATGTTCATAAATTTTCTATGTCCTGTGTGCTTTGCATAGGGTTGAATGAATTATGTCATCTGTAGTCTCTAGATTTATCGACAATATCCTAAAATAGTTTCTCAATTGGAAGACCAAATAAAGAACTATCCAAATGATTCTTCCATAGAAAACAAACCAAAAAACCCATTTAAAACATGTCTCTCCTTGTTTCCTCCTTGTTTCTTGAGTTTTATAAGACTATGTCTCTTGCATATGAAGTCTAAATGACACATAGAAAGAAGCAATGCATAATAGACATGGATGGATTTCCAATGATTTGTTGCACAATGGTTTTTTATGCCTTTCTAACATACTTTTAAAGTAGGATGAGAAACTTAACATCAATGTGATTTTTAATAGCTACATTTTTGTATTTTTGGAGGTCAAAATTGAATCTTGTCATCTCCCTGATGTTCGTGACCTTTAAAAACATATATGAGCCAATCCTTACCTTTATATAGAGCATTCTACCCCTAAGCATAATTTGTCAAATGTGGGTCCCATTGCATTTTTATACTTATGTAGTTGTGAATTGGATTTTGTCACCTCCAACATAACAAGATACTACATAAAATGAATAATTTATTAGTGTGCCTCCATGGAAGGGACACTTCTAATGGGGTTTGCATGTTGGAAAATAATAGACGCAACATGGCATGCAATTTGGTTGGGCTTCAAAATCTCGTGAAGATGATCCTAACTTTAGGATCGAAACTAGTAGAGGATGATCTATTAATGCAATGCAATTTTTTGTTTTTTTATATCTGCTACAAATTAAAATGAAAAATTTATTAAATTAATATTCAATAATGAAAGATTCCAAGTATTATCATTCATTAGATTAGAACCCAATGAGTAGATGAACAATGGAGTCACTAATATTTGTTATTATATTCCCAAGGAGAAATTTGTCTTCGATAATGATGTTGGTTCTTATGTTGTCTTCTAGGTTGTTCCCTCTCTCTCATAGGGGCTCAATGTTAGGGAATAATGTGCAGGAGCACCTTCTTTTTCCACTCTAGGTCTTCGAACTAGCCTTGGGTCAAAGGTGGGGTACCCTCAATTTTCCTAAAATTATTATCCTTTCCCATTATATAAGAATTTTTTTTATCTGTGAATCTTAGACTGGTTTTATTGCATGAGCATGATGGTGCATGGTGCTACCTCATCAATTTATTTAAAAAAAAACAAAGTATTTTGAGTTATATTTTGTGGGTGACAAATAATCCAAACAACAAGGGGATTCAATATATTTCAACCATAGGAATGATCTTTTGAACCACATTGATGCAGGAGCATCGTTGGCAAGCATGCAGAGGCAGGACCACTCAACACGTGTGAGTTCTTCTAAAAATTCAACATTGACAGTTGTAGCCGATTTTGAAATCTGCCTTCACTCAGCATCGGAATTCACCTTTGGAGGCACGCTTGAACCGATGCCAAATTTTACCCTTTGAGGCACATTTTGAAAACTGTAAACAGAGCAGGAGTTTCCACTTCGGCTCTGGGATGCGACTAAACTAAGATAGCGTAGGATGAATTTTAGAGTAGGCAAGTAAACAGGGGAAACCCTAGAAACATTTTTGAGTTATGTAGAAGTTTGTACACCCAGTTAGGGTGAGCTGGAATACAGAGAGAAATTAGTTGTAAGAGAGAACTGCGAGTTAGCAGGAGATCTCAGTGTTTTTTGAGTTACTGTAATTTTGAATGTATTATGTAGCCATTGGGCACTTGTGAATATAACAGAATGGAAAATTGATCCAAATGTATGGTGTGTGGACTGTGTGCATTTTCCCTGTCTTTTATGTTTACATGAACAAGGGGATGGAACTGTGAGTTTTTCCAGTTTCAATTGTTTCTCTTCATTGGAAGCTCTGCAAGGTGTGCATTGAGCCAGAGAGGAACGTGAGGATATCAGGAGGAATTTCTCTGCGAGAAATACCGTGGATCTGAGTTATCAAAATCCCTCATACGCAAGGAGTGCATGGGAAATCGAAGTCTGAACCAGACCAAGCTCAGGAGGGATAACGCTTTGGAAAGTGTTATCAAGATCCAGGAACTCATTCCCTGGAAGGAACGAAGACTGAGTCTTCGAAGACTCGAAAAATATTCTAAGTCTGAAGTGAGTAAAAGCTCAGGAGGAAGAACGTCGTGGAGCATTGGATCGCGGAAGAAGATCCCGCAGACCATCCGATTTGAGGGAGAAGCGTAGGATTTAACTCTACGTAGATCCGAGAGGGGAGATCTTGAACATCTGAATGGACAGTGGAGAGTCCTTGAGGAGAAACGTCGAAACCTCGCTAGCCATTGGATAAGGTGGAACTGCGAGGAGTTTAGCGGCGAGGGATTTTTGACGTCCAAAGCATTTTGGCATTTCGGTATTTCAGCAACTGGGAACCCGAAAGACAGAGGAGCAGGATCCTTGCATCGCGATTCCCTGAATCGTGAAATCCCGAAAGAATGAGCACCAAGGCATTTCGGTATTTCGGCAATCGGGAACCCGAAAGACAGAGGTGTGGGACTCTTGCATCGTGATTCCCTGAATCGCGAAACCCCGAAGGAATGAACTCCAAGACATTTCAACATTTCGGTAACTAGGAGTACAAGGGTCAACAGTGTGGGACTCTCGACCGACAGAACCCTGAAAAGATTAGAGTCATCAGATCTCCAAAGGCCTAGAGCCATTGATCTAAAGTGGGGGAGATTTCTCGATTTCAGCGACCGGGAAGAGAAGTGGACAGCTCCATAAGACGCAAAGTCACAAAATGTGAAACACCGAAATAAGCGTAGCTGTCGATCCGAGAGAGATCTGAGCCATAGATCTCAGGTCATCGAGATTTCGGCATTTCAGGAACCGGGGATTCCAAGGAGCAGAGATATCCCTTGCACCCAGGTTTCGCAAAATGAGAAACCCAAAAGAATAGGCACCGGGACATTTTGGCATTTCGGTAACCGGGAATCCCAAAGAACAGAGATATCCCTTGCATTCTGATTTTGCAAAATGCGAAAACCCGAATGAACCAGTATTGGGACATTTCGGCATTTCGGCAACCGGGGGTTTGAAGGACAAAGGGACGGGACGCTTGACTTGTGAAGTTCCGATCCACGATAAGCGTCCTTTTTGGATTAGCACAAGGTCGCGACTCTTGGTCGTGTGTTGTGGGAGCTCACGCTTGGCACTTGGAAAATCCAACTGAGCATTTGTGGGGGACCTGTGTGTGTGTGTTTGTTTTCGAAGGGTTCCAGTTTGGAACCAGAAGAGCCATTTCGGCTCCCAAACCAGAAGATTCTGACCGGGAGGTCACGTAGCCCTAAGGAGGGATAGGGGGTCTGCATCAGGTGGTATCAGAGCATCAGTTTTTCGTCTGTAGACTTCATACGAAGGAGGAAAAGAAGGAGACAGAGAACTCAGAGTTGTACTCTGTGTTTGACAGATAGTCAACATAATGCCGCCAAGAAGATGAGAGCCACCTTTAGCCAACCGTTTTGTAGAGAGGGAGATGCGAGAGCTTCACGCCTGATTGGAAACAATGGAAGCAGCACAGAGAAGAGCACCTGACATTGGGTATGTCAGTGATGCAGAAAGTGAAAAAGGTTGAGGTTGAAGAAGTCGCAGGAGAAGATGTTGCAGAAGAACGTTTGTTGAGAGCAGTTGCCAAATTAGGAGTCAGAGCTAAGATAGAGGTCCCCATGTATGAGGGAAATATAAATGTTGAAGAACTATTGGACTGGATAAGGTCCATGGACAAACACTTTGACTATGAAGATGTTGATGAGGAGAAGAAGGTGAAGTAGGCAGTCACCCAGCTAAAAGGGCATGCAGCACTGTGGTGGGACAAACTGCAGGCTGAGAGGAGAAGTAAAGGAAAACAGAGGATAAAGAGTTGGGACAGGATGGTGGCCAAACTGAAGGCTAATTTCATACCCAAAGACTACCAGATCAATATGTTCAAGAAGCTACAGAACCTGAGACAAAAAGGGATGACAATCGAGGAGTACACCGAGGAGTTTTACTGGCTGAACATCAAAACTAGACAACGGGAGAGAGACGAAGAAAAAGTCGCCAGATATATAAATGGCTTGAGATATGAGATCTAGGATGAGCTCAGCATTATGTCAGTCAGGACTGTGGAAGATTCTTATCAGTTTGCGTTGAAGGCAGAGGAGAAGCTGACCAGAAAACAGAACCAACGAGGAAGAGGTAAAGGCTCTGTCCCAAGCAAAAGCAAGGGATTTAACTGTGACAGAGCACATCAACCTAAGGATGATACTGAGAAACCACACAATCACTCAAAACGAGAAGGAATTTCACGAGGAAGACAGAATGGTGGAAGAAAATCTTCTAGAGGAAGAGGCAGAGGAGGAGTAAGGTGCTATAACTGTGGAAAGATAGGGCACATGTCTTGGGAATGTCCCAAGAATAAGAAGGAAGGAGGAGAAGCTCACATTTCAGAAGCACAACAAAGAGATGTTGAGGCAAAAGGAGCAGAGGATGGAGCATCCCTGATGTTGAGAAAAGTTCTCTTAAAACTAGAGGCAGAAATTGAAAATCCAGTGCAGAGAAACAGTCTCTTCAGGACAGCTTGCAAGACTAAGGATAAAGTGTGCAAGGTGATCATTGACAGTGGGAGTACTAACAACCTAGTATCCATAGAGATGGTGGAGAAATTGGAGCTGAAGACAACTGCACATCCAAGGCCATACAAAGTCTCATGGCTGCAAAAAGGACACCAGGTAACGATCGCTAAACAATGCCTGGTTGAAATTAAAATAGGAGGATATAAAGATGAAATCCTATGTGATGTAATTCCCATGGATGTATGCCACATTTTGTTGGGAAGACCATGGCAGTTTGACATAAATTTCATTCACGATGGAAGGAAGAATACATATACATTGGATAAGAATGGTAGGACGCATATGTTGTTGCCAATGGAGGAGAAGAGAGCGAAAGAGGAAGCCAGCACAAGCATACTTCTCATGAGTGGGAAGGAACTCCTGAAAGAAGTCAAGGAAGAACAGGAGATGCAATTCACTATGGTGAGGAATCCTAGAGTCATCCTTACGAGTATGTCAATGGATTATTTTCCTAAAGAAGTTCAGGAGCTGCTGGATAATTTTGTTGATATAGTGGTGGGTGAGCTGCCAAACTCATTGCTGCCCATCAGGAGTATCATTCATCATATTGACTTGATACCAGGAGAAATCCTACCAAACAAAGAAGCGTACAGATTAACACCTCGAGAAAATGAGGAGGTGAGGAACCAAATCCAAGAGTTGTTGGATAAGGGTTTAGTCAGAGAAAGTTTGAGCCCATGCGCAGTACCAACTGTGTTAAGCCCAAAGAAAGATGGAGGATGGAGAATGTGCATAGAATCGAGAGCCATCAACAAGATCACCATCAGGTACAGATTTGCTTTACCGAGAATGGATGATTTAATGGATTTCTTAAGTGGAGAAAATTTCTTTTCTAAGTTAGATTTGAAAAGTGGATATCACCAAATCAGGATGAGAGAAGGTGATGAATGGAAAACAGCCTTTAAGATGAATGAAGGTCTGTATGAGTGGCTAATTATGCCATTTGTCTTAATGAATGCCCCGATCACTTTTATGAGGCTGATGAACAAAATTCTAAAAGATTTCATTGGCAAGTTCGTGGTTGTATATCTACATGATATATTGATCTTTAGCAAGACTAAAGAGGAGCATTTGAGACACCTAACGCTAGTAATGAGGAGGCTACAGCAGGAGAAGTTGTTGATCAATCTGAAGAAGTCCTCTTTTATGAAGACAGAACTCATTTATTTGGGTTTCGTGATATCTTCGAATGAACTGAAGATGGATCCAAAGAAGGTGAAAGCGATTAGAGAATGGTCGTCACCAAGGAGCATGTTTGAGGTAAGGAGCTTTCATGGTTTAGCAAGTTTTTATAGAAAGTTCATTAGAAACTTCAGTGGGATTTGTGCACCCATGATGGATACAGTAAAGAAGCGACACAAGTCTTTTAAATGGACAGAGTAGGTCGAAAAGAGCTTCAATATACTGAAGGAGAAGATAACAAAACGACCAATTCTGGTCTTGTTGAATTTTGGGAAGACATTTCAGGTCAGATGTGATGCAAGTGGGGTTGCAATAGGAGCAGTTCTGAGTCAGGACAATCGACCTGTTGCCTATTTCAGCGAGAAGTTGAATGAGACTAAGAGGAAATACTCCACATATGATAAGGAGTTTTATGCCATAATTCAAGCTTTGAAGAAATGGAGGCATTATCTTGTCCCGCAAGAGTTTGTCTTGTACAGTGATAACTAAGCTTTACAATTCATAACCCGAAAAGAAAAACTGAATCAGAGTCATAAATGGGTTGAATTTATGCAAAATTTTACTTTTGTCATAAAACAGATTGTTGGGAATACTAACAAAGTTGTTGATGCGTTAAGCAGGAGATGTTTAATTCTACAAGAATGCCAGGTGGAGGCCTTGGGGTTTGAACACCTTAAGGATATGTATTGTGATGATACAGATTTCAAGGAGGCCTGTGAAGCATGTACAAGCCCTGTACTGAGAGATAGAAGTCAGTGGACAGAGTATATGGTTCAGTAAGGATTTTTGTTCAGAGGAAATCAATTGTGCATACCAAGATGCTCAATGAGGGACAATCTTTTGAAGGAGAAGCATAGTGGAGGATTGGCTGGACATTTCAGCCACGATAAAATGTTTGCACAGTTGAGCAGTTCATACTATTGGCCATATATGAGGATAGAAGTGATAAATTTTGTGAACAGATGTAGAATCTGCTAGCATGCTAAGGGGAAAAGATAGAACACTGGATTGTATCAACCATTTCCAATACCAGAGAGGCCTTGGGATGAAATAAGCGTGGATTTCATGTTGGGATTGCCAAGAACACAAAGGGGATTCGATTCCATATTTGTGGTGGTGGATAGGTTTTCAAAGATGGCACATTTCATCCCATGCCAGAAGACCAGTGACGCAATGCATGTTGCAAATCTGTTTTTCAAAGAAGTTGTGAGACTTCACGGTCTACCCAAGAGCATTGTCTTAGACAGAGACGCAAAATTTGTTGGTCACTTTTGGAGGACGTTGTGGAAGAAGATGGGGACATATTTTTCCTTCATCTCATCTTATCACCCTCAGACAGATGGGCAGACTGAGGTGGTAAATAGAAGTTTGGGGAATTTATTAAGGAGTCTAGTTACTGAACATCATAACCAGTGGGATCAGATTCTGCCACAAGCAGAATTTGCATACAATGACTCACCAAAGAGGAGAACTGGAAGGAGTCCATTCCAAATACTCTATGGAATGAAACCCATGGGAGTGTCTGAGTTAAGGGACTTGGAACAGGGAGAGATTAGAAGTGTTGGAGCAGAGGATTTTGCTGCTGAAATGCAAAGAGTCCATGGTCGGATCAAAGAACAATTACAGAGTTCTAATCAGAAATACAAGCACAGAGATGATCAGCATCACAGGGAACTTCAATTTGAAGTAGGAGATCAGGTTTTAGCACATCTCAAGAAGGAAAGGTTCCCCAGGGGAACATATAACAAATTGAAAATGAAGAAGATAGGACCATGTAAGATCTTCAGGAAGTTTGATGCAAACACCTATGAGATTGAGCTTCCAGATGGTGTGGGAATTTCACCTATATTCAATGTCTCAGACCTGTACCCTTACAGGAAAGATGACACAAAAGGGTCAGAAGATCAAGGAAATATTCAGTGGGAGAAACAGATGCCTGTGGCAGAAAAGCCGCAGATGGAGAAAATTGTTGATCAGAGGATTGGCAAGAAGACCAGGAGGAAGACTTATTTTGAATATCTAGTTAAATGGAAAGGACACCCAATAGAATATGACAGTTGGGAAAATGAAGTTGTTATCTAGAAGCAGGGAAAGTTAGTAGAGGAGCTCATGGACAGGAGTCCATGAATTTTTGTCAAGGGGAGTATGATGCAGGAGCATCATTTGCAAGCGCGCAGAGGCGGGACCACTCAACATGTGTGAGTTCTTCTAGAAATTCAACGTTGACAGTTGCAGCCGATTTTGAAATTTTCTTTCACTCAACATCGGAATTCACCTTTGGAGGCATGCTTGAATCGGTGCCGAATTTTACCCTTTGAGGCACATTTTGAAAACTGTAAATAGAGTAGGAGTTTCCACTTCGGCTCTGGAATGCGACTGAAATAAGATAGCTTAGGATGAATGTTAGAGTAGGCAAGTAGCCAAGGGAAACCCTAGAAACATTTTTGAGTTATGTAGAAGTTTGTACACCCAGTTAGGGAGAGATGGAATACAGAGAGAAATTAGTTGTAAGAGAGAATTGTGAGTTAGTAGGAGATCTCAGTGTTTTTTGAGTTACTGTAATTTTGAATCTATTATATAGCCATTGGGCACTTGTGAATATAACAGAATGGAAAATTGATCCAAATGTATGGTGTGTGGATTGTTTGCATTTTCCCTGTCTTTTCTGTTTACATGAACAAGGGGATGGAACAGTGAGTTTTTCCAATTTCAATTGTTTCTCTTCATTGGAAGCTCTACAAGGTGTGCATCGAGCCAGAGAGGAATGTGAGGAGATTGGGAGGAATTTCTCTGCGAGAAGTACCATGGATCTGAGTTATCGAAATCCCTCAAATGCAAGGAGTGCGCGGGAAATCGAAGTCTGAACTAGATAAATCTCAGGAGGGATAACGCTTCAGAAAGTGTTATCAAGATCCAGGAACTCATTCCCTGGAAGGAATGAAGACCGAGTCTTCGAAGACTCAGAAAATATTCTAAGTCTGAAGTGAGTAAAATCTCAGGAGGAAGAATGTCGTCGAGCGTTGGATCGCAGCGGAAGATCCCACAAACCGTCTGATTTGAGGGAGAAGCGCAGGTTTTAATGTTGTGTAGATCTGGGAGGGTAGATCTTGAAGATCTGAACAGACAGTGGAGAGTCCTTGAGGAGAAGATCTGAAACCTCGCTAGTCGTTGGATAAGGTGGAGTTGCGAGGAGTTTAGCAGCGAGGGCTTTTTGACGTCCAAAGCATTTCGGCATTTCGGTATTTTGGCAACCGGGAACCTGAAAGACAGAGGAGCGGGATCCTTGCATCGTGATTCCCTGAATCGCAAAATCCCGAAAGAACGAGCGCCAAGGCATTTTTCTATTTCGGCAACCGGGAACCCGAAAGACAAAGGAGCGGGACTCTTACATCGTGATTCCTCGAATCGTGAAACCCCGAAGGAACGAATGCCAAGACATTTTGGCATTTCGGTAACCGAGAGTACAAGGGTCAACAGTGTGGGACTCTCGACCAGTGGAACCCCGAAAAGATTGAAGTCATCATATCTCCAAAGGCCTAGAGTCGTTGATCTGAAGTGGGGGAGATTTCGTGATTTCAGCGACCGGGAATAGGAGTGGACAGCTCCGCAAGACGTGAAGTCACGAAACGCAGAATGCCGAAATAAGCGTAGCCATCGATCCGAGAGAGATCTGAGCCGTAGATCTTAGGTCATCGGGATTTTGGCATTTCAACAATCAGGGATTCCAAGGAGCAGAGATATCCCTTGCACCCAAGTTTCACGAAATGCGAAAACCCGAAAGAATAGGTGCCAGTACATTTCGGCATTTCGGTAACTGGGAATCCTAGAGAGCAGAGATATCCCTTGCATTCTAATTTCGTGAAATGCGAAAACCCAAATGATCTAGTGTTGGGACATTTTGACATTTCAACAACCGAGGGTTTGAAGGACAAAGGGATGGGATGCTTGACTTGTGAAGTTTCGGTCCCCAATAAGCGTCCTTTTTGGATTAGCGCAAGATCGCGGCTCTTGGTCTTGTGTTTTGGGAGCTCATGCTTGGCGCTTGGAAAATCCAACTAAGCATTTGTGGGGGACCTATGTGTGTGTGTTCGTTTTCGAAGGGTTCCAGTCTGGAACCAGAAGAGCCATTTCGGCTCCCGAACCATAAGATCCTGACCGGGAGGTCGCACAGTCCTGAGGAGGGATAGGGGGTTTGCATCACACATGCACCATAATCTAGTTATTCTTGACAAATAAATAAGGGAAAAGGAACAAATATAAGCTTAGGAGGAGGTTGAACAATATTTTTCCTAATACACACTTTTGTTAGATATAAAACCAACTGAGTAAGTATAGATCCATTGGTTTATTCAACACCATATGAGATAAAACAAAAATGGAGAGGGGGGCCACCATATGCACATTGGGGGAGGGGGTCATATTATATAATGTTAAAATAAAAATAAAAATATTTGATAAGGCCCATCTTCCCATGCAATTATGTTTGGTATGGTTAAGGTGTGACTTTTGTTTTTTCATATTCCCCCCACAAATGACCTTCACATTATATACCATGCCACTTAAGTTCTCACCATTTCCCATACTCCTATTCCCCATACAACTTAAGTGCTCACCATTGCAGTTGCCATATTTTTCACTAAAACAAACAACCCTACGATCAATGATCAAATTTGAATCCTTCATGGCCCTTCAGGAGCTCTTTATCCCTTCATATAAGGGCATTAAATAATTTCCTTCGCAAAGAAATTTAAAATAAAAAAATTAATTTTCAATTACAAGGTGAGGATCATTCTATATCATTGGAACTAAAGGGAAATCACTTTTATAGCTTGTCAACATTTAATTCTTAATAATAAATATTTGAAACTTGAGATGAATTAGTAAGTGGTAATTGTAATGTTAACTCCATTTCCAACAACTTTATGTTAACTTTCCAAAGATGTACATTGGTACCCCTCTCTCATATATCTCAATGTTAAACCTTGTATCAATAATGGAGATTACATTAATTGTGGAAATTGCTCAAGAGGCTTTGCTACCCATGATAATACTTACAACATGATCATCGAGTTCACTGAGATAGATATTACTAACTCTTCCTCACTTCATTTGTCCTTAGTGGTTGAAATGATATCAATAGGGTTGAAAAATTATCCTTAAGTGGAAAAGACAATAACCAGTATGTGGAAATGAATGGTTTTTCTCTTTAGATGTTGATTCCTTTGAATTTTTTAATGTAATCTTGAAGGATGACAATTGCAGCCTCTAAATTTCTTAATCATTGACAGAGAATGATAAATAAATGTTGCAAAAGAATATACATGTTTCAATTATTTGTCTTGAGTATCAACAAAAATATGTTGAAGCACATGTAAGAATAAAATGTTATTTCTAGTGAACATTTTTTTTTAATATTTGTTTTGGCAATAGTATCTACTGGCCCATTTTATAATTAGATTTGTAAGTTGTTCTTGAAATAATATTTTAAGGAGCTTGTAGTTGGAAGAGTAGGAACTCAATTCTACATATATCCATGGAAACACGTTTTCTAGTATATTATCAATCTCATTTATGTGCTAATTGAAACATAGGCACAAGAAGAAAATAATATATAATTTAGAGTTATTTTCCATGATTTCCAAAAACTAGAAGTTTGAAGCAAAATGATCTATAAATTGTCATGGATATTCCACTGTGTTAGCACTAAAAGTTACACTTTGACTGCTAAAGTGCAAGCTCAGTACCCATCAATAGGTTTATGAGATAAGTATTAAAATGTGGTGTCAAATGGATAAAACTCAGTTCAACAATGTCAAAACATAGGAAATTATAGATAAAATGCATCAACAAAAGAGGTCTTGTTTAAATTAGGTCAAGGTTTTGAGGATTAGTGTGGATAGAAGGAAGACTTAGTAAGAAAAATGAAGTGAGTCTACCACTAGCATCAGGATTTACCAGTAGGCAAACGAGAGAAAAGATTAACATACAAGAGCTTCTTAAATCCAAGATGAAAAAAATATAAGAAAGTTATAACAAAATCACAATCAAACATCCATTGTAATACAGCTACAACATATCATTTGAATCATTCAATGACAATAAAAATCAAAGTGAGAGAGAGAGAGATAAGATGGCAAGAGAGAAAATTGACTTCCATTAAACAAAATTTCATCAAGTCTGATACATCAAACCAGAGTAGGCTCTGTTATATTAAAATCACCAAAATATTCTTTTACATCAACCATTCGATCCTCCAACCCCTTTCCCAAAATAGAAACAGTTACAAACATAAAATGACATGTTTTAATTGATTTCCTACTTTTCAGGAGGCAAACTTATGAAAAATAGGCTTCAAAACACCACTTGTACTTATAAAACCATAATAGTTGTGTAAAATATGAGAGTGGTTTGTGTAGATAATCTCGTTGAAAATAAAAACCTCTCTCTCTTTCTTGAAATTCATCTCTAGCTTTCCGGAATACGTGTCGCAAAAACATGTCTCAAACAGGAAAACATGAAAACTGAAAAATAGGGCTCAAAGATTCATTTGAATATCCCAATATGTGACACCTGTGTGAAAAATGAAAAAGGTTAATGTTTTTGGGTCTGTGATTGACAATAACCTCATTTTTATTTTGTAAATTCATCCTGGTTCACCTGTAAATCGTCTTGGAATTCAACTGGTCAAAAATACGAATTTGCAGCATCAGCGCTGCGAAATTTCCTGTAGCAGCCTATTTTAATTTTTTTAAGCTTCAATACCTAAAAACTTATGTCGGTAGTCTATACATGCTACAAAACTCCATTATTTTGATATATAATTGTTTAAGGATGAATTTGAAAGGATGCAAAAGATGAAAGTTGCAGCAGTCCTAGAACAGAGTGTTTGCATCACAGTTCACAGCGCCAATATGAAAACCAACCAAAACCCTTTTCTCAACCCTCAAGCATGATGAACACTCTCATGGATTACTAGGTGGATCTAGGCTTGAAGTTGAAATCTTTGAATTATCATAGAGGTCTCTGCAAGTTGTCCAACTTCCAACTCTCTCCTTTAGCCAATTCGCAGCAAAGTTCGCAGAGCCTGTCACTAGTTCACAATGCCTAATTCAAACAAGATTTGCATGCTTCGAGGAGACTGTTAGGATGTCCAAATACATGATCCCTGAAAGTTTGTTAAAAATAGGCTCTGAAAACAATGAAATCCCTTAGCATGACAAAAAGGTAATGATGGCAATGAATGAATATTGCGTTATTGGACTCATATGAAGGATCAAGTGCTCTTGCTTCATAAAAAATGTTTGAAACTTGGTGCTTGAGGAAGTTGGCGCTACGGAATATCCTAATTCACCAGTGTTGCAAAATAGACCATAATATTGTAAAAATAACCAAATTTCCTAGTGCAAAATCTTGTGCTAACACACTGGAATAGTTCATCAAAATAGATATTACAACATTTTAAAATCTCTTATTATATTTTGTTTTACTTAAATGTGACACATTTAATGTTAATATCTTATTGCATGGAATACTAAATAAACCAAAAATGAAATGACAGTGACAAGCAAATAACACCCCATCCACACAATGAATAGAATATGTGCCCTAGGAAAACCCAAGATGAGAAAAACTCGGCTAGAAGGTGGGTCTTATGCTATACTCTTATCTTCTTAGTTATGAAATGCAAATACAAATATAAGGGCACTCACTATGGAGTTGTCATGGACATTATGACTAATATGGTTGCTACGTGATCTTCTACTTCCTCTATTCTGCTTCAATATCCCACTCTTAGATGCTTTGTTCATCTATAAAACAATAACAATACAAATATAATTGAAACCTTTCCTTTCGTAGTGGCCTAATATTTAACATATCTTGATAGCTATCTAGGGTTAGGGTTTTTACATGCATCAAACCCATATTAGGGTTAAGGTTTTGGACCCTCTAGAATATTATACAAATTCAAACATGACTCACTCCACATGTGTAATTAATGTGAGTTGATGTGGCATCTACTCAATATCATGGTGGTCAACATGATAGGTCAACTTGTAGGAGCGATAACTTCCACATAGGAAGTTTGGTTAAGGTGATTTTTACACCATTGGAGAGATATCAATATTTAGAATAATTTTGAGAGGTTAATAGCTAAGCACACAAAATTTTGATCCAAAAAATGGTCATTTAAGGCCTCAAATGGGTTATGCAATGTTCTATACCCCAAATCACTAAAGTGGGACTTGCCCCTAAAATGGGACCTACAATCCAATAAATATATAACACATTATATAATGATCCATTTCATAACATACCTTCCCATTTAGGGAGGCTTTTGGTCCCCAAATATTTTACTAAAGTAAGTGAGGCAATGTTTCCTCTACCTTCTCCTTGGAGTACCATTTGTCCTTGCCTAGAAGTTGTCCTTTCAACCCAACCTGCTAGACTTCATGCTACTCCTATCTAGTTTCTATAGACTTCTTATGAAAAATTGTATCTTCCACTAACTCTACCTAAGCTTCTAGTATTAAGTCCTCTATCATAGGTAAGACTTGCTCATCAGTTTCCTAGTCCAACATGGAAGGCTCATAGAGTTTTGGATTCACATATTCACTACTAAGTAAATGTGCATATATGGAGGTAGACTGAGTTTGTAGGCATTCTCACCCACATTCTCCAATACTTCAAAAGGACCATGTCATAGACCCTTGATCTTCTTACCAAGACCCTGTGGCCTTTCTTTGTTTAGATACAACCAAACTTTATTTCGCACCTTGAAATTTTTCTCACTTTCGTGTTGATCATGTTGAGCCTTGTACTTTTCTTATGACTTATTCAATGTCTCATGTACTTGTAAATGTATTTTCCTAATCTCATCAAAAAAAATTCCATCCTTTTATGTTTCTTTTGTGGTGTCTTCCCTTACTCCTCCTTGTTGTCCATATACAACGTTTAAGGGTGAAGGAGGTAAATACCCAAAACAATTTCAAAAGGAGACTTACTAGTAGAAGTGTGGACTTCTTTGTTATAAGAATAATTAATATAAATAAAATTCCCATATCAAGTCCTTGGGTTCTTTTGATTGTAACCCCTCAAAATATGAAATAATGTCATATTCACTACTTCTATCTAATGTGAATGGAAACATGTATATCTATTCAACTTAGTGTCCATGTTCTCCCAAAGTTCAATCCAAAAGGCATCGAGAAATATGGTATATCTATCTAAGATGATGCTCATTGGTATCCAAAAGTGCACTTAGACCTTTTCAAAGAACAAAATTTGTGTTACATCTTGTCCCTTAATGGGATTTTTACAAGGCATGAGAATGCACATCCTGCTAAATCTATCAACTATCACAAATATATAGTCATGTACCTTCCTTTTTCTTCACAAACCACCCATGAAATCCATGGAGATTATCTCCTAGGGTCTACTAGATACAAGTAGGAGATGGTATAAACCTTGCTTTCTATTATTGGGATTCCAGTACAACAAAGTATGCATCCTCTAATAAGCCAAGCTACATTTTATTGCATTCTAGGCCAATATGCATACCTTTGTAAGTTGGCAACTGTCTTCCCAACACCAAAATTCCCTACAAATTTGGAGGTGTTAGCCTCTCTAATAAGATGCAATATTTCATATTTAGAAATGCATATCTTGTCTAGATTGTAGAGTAATCCACCTTGGAGATGATGGTCATCCTTACCATACCTTCTTCTGAAAAAAATTGGCCCTATAGTTGTTGAAACACCTCTTTAAAGTCCTCATCTTATGTGTAGGCATATTTGTATGCATCATGGGTGAAAGGCTCCATGTGCATAAGACTTCCCAAAGATGTGAACTTGGATGTCGGTGGCCTTGAAAGCATGTTTTCCAACTAATTAATGCTACACTTCTTATATTTGATGATTATATGAAATTGATGTAAAAAACCCATCCACTTATATTGTTTTGTTTGTTGAACCTTAATATGGGCTTGAAAATATTTCAATGGCTAATGATCAATTTGGATGATAGTATCCTTGTCCATTGGTCAATGCTTCCACTTCTAATGTCTTGAACCATAGAATAGAGTTCCTTGTCATATGTAGGGTATTTCAAGACTCCACCATGAAACATTTCAGAATGATAACATATTGACTTACCTCCCTACATATACTACTCCCATAACATATCCACTTTCATCCATATCCACTTCAAAATGCTTCTGCAAATTAGGTAATGCAAGAACTGGTGCTCAACCGATCTTTTGTTTTATCTCATCAAAATATTTATGTTGATTCTTTCCCTAGTGGAAACTCTTTCCATTGGTTGTTATGGCATGGAGGTGTGCAATGCAATGCCCCTCCTTGCCTAACTCTAGTTTGAGAAGGATTATGAGGTCAATATGAGGATTGACTGAAGATTTTAGTGACCATGTTTTTTATTATGCTATATGTATATGACTTGTGAAATGTACTCGATTGATAGGATGGTAATTGATATTCTTGATTGTTAAGATGATTAGTATGTATGTTATGATAGATATATGTGTGGATCATGAAATGAATACTTATGTTGTGATCAAGTGTGAATTGTGTTCGGTGGGAAGGAACTACAAGACTCCTAGGTAGAGTTAATTAAAGGAAGAGGAAGGCTATGGAAACCAAATTAAACATTGAGAAAGGTTAATAAAAATAATTTGAATTTCATTGATATTATATTTCTTATATTTGTGACATGGTTTCATTAATCTAAGTGATGTGGGATATTGAACACCTTAGGAGGACATAAGTGGATATGGATGTTAGGGAGTACTCCAAGGAGGGAGTCAAATAGTGAATATCCATGGAGGGTAGCTGGTAATATTAAGAAATCAATTATTATGATGCTTACATGATATCGATCTACATAATATGTGTGTAATTATTGCATGTACATGATATAGGGAAAATCCTTGCCAACATATGAGTGTGGACCATAACCAGTAAATCCTTAATAGAGACGTGGAGTCTCAATAGAGGCATGAAGTCTCTAATTGTAGAATATATAGTTCATATGTTTGGGGGATGCACAATAAGGTGGGATGACCTTACTCCCCAGCAATGAATTCTTCTAAATGCTAAATTAATTTAAGGTAAAATAAAATAAAATAAACCCATGGTTGAATTAATTCATAAATTAACTACTCACTTATAGAGGGATTGTAAAAATTGTTATTATTTAATTTAAAGTGAATTATTATTATTAAGAAAACAAATAATTAAGAAAAAATGGGGCAATGACAAATGTAATGTCCCTAATTTGAACTCTTTGTAATTATACATATATGTTGGTGAGCCATTGGTACCAATTGTAAATGTAAATGTACATATAGGTTGGTGAGTCGTTGGCACCAAGTTTTGGTTTTGTGCACACCTATAGTTTGTGAGGATCGTTATCAAAGAAAGGGTGCACACATTTCACAGTGATGCACACACATAAGGAAAATAGAATTGGCATGTGATGCCAGAATGGTTGCGCACGGAGTATAGATCATAAGTTCAGAATGGATTACACGCACAGTAAATTTGTGTGCTCAGTGTGCTTGTGCATGCAGGTGTATTGTGTTACTTCCGTTGTTATAAGTTGTGTAAAAAGAGAAAAGTTTGTGTGTCACGACCCAGCTTGGATTTAAGCGCGTTACTTCAAGTATTTCTACGCAGACTAATGTTATAGATTAGAATCTATGCACTAGATTTTGGAGTAGCACTTCTCAGTAGTAAGCTAAAGATGGGGAAAATTACAAGTTGGTTTTAGAGCGCGGTATCCAGCTAGAAGGTTGGGTATGTTACAATTTGGTTCCAGAGAAGTTTGGTAACGGGGATGTTACAATTTGGTATCAGAGAAGTTTGGTAACGGGGATATTACAAATTGGTATCAGAGATCTGGTTTCAACACTGAGCATGCATGGGTCGAGTATGTACTTAAGGCAAAATTTTGGACTAGTAAGTGACCGAATTTGGAATTTTAGCATGGCCATGGTGTGCATAAAATAATAATGTGCAAGTATGCGCACTAAATTTTGACATTGCGGGTGTGGCACTGGAAATACGTTGAAAATAATGAGGCGTTGTGTGCGCACTAAAAATTGGGGTTGCGCGGAGTGAAATTTGTGGTGCATGTGTAATACTAATACGTAGTGTATATGTTAAATATTGACATCATGCATTGATACATGTTGAGTATCGGTGCATGAATGGGCTTCAAAAGAAAGGATTCTGACAAAATGGTGCAAAGTTTCCATGAAGTTGTCGCATGAATTCATCTAATAAATCTTATTTCCTGCACATTTTGCAGAATTAACAACGATTAGAGAAAGACAAAATTAGCACAGAAAGTCAAAAATCATGGAAGATACGCAGAGAGCTTATATCCATGATGATGAATTCAAGAATTTGTATGTCAATTTGGGTGTTGATGGTACAAAATCCAAAGAGGAGTGCATAAAATTGGTAGAAACCATAAAGGGACTGCAAAAAGATGTCCAAAGCTATAAATTTGATAATGAAATACTTATGAAAGCCAAGGAGTAGGAAAATGACTTCAATATCAAGTTGATGAAAAGCTTGAACAAAATAGAAAAGAAATGGGATAAGGAGATAGAATCAAGTAGGTCAAGTCATAGGTTTCATGATGAGAAAACAAGATAAACAAGAAGTATTAATAGGAATCACCCCCACTCACCAAAGAATTCATTTAGGAAAACACACAGTAGATCAATTCCATCTCATATTAGAAAGCATAAGAGAAGGATTGGGGTGGACGAGCTACAGGGAGAAATGAATAAGATCAAGCCTCTTACCTTTGATGATGAGCACAAGAAGGATGTGGATGCAGAGACCCGGTTGTTGGGTATGGGGAAGAAATTCCAATTGCATAATTATTCTTCACATTTGTCACACGCCCAACCCCCTAAGTATCCTTTTAAGGGATGGGGCATAAAAAAGAATATTTTCTCAATCACCTCAAATCCCTGTAACTAGGATTCAATCGTCTTCGGTTCGACGAGGGTCTTCTATCGACTATATTTTTTTCCAGATCCGAGTTCTAGATCGAAGGTCATGGTCTTTCAAAGTTCTTTAGGCCTTCATAGACTAGAGTCACTCGCCGTCATGTGGCACCCACGTGGCTCCGTGTCACGTGGCACGCCACATCATCATAGCATACAAAGACTTGCCCAACCAAAGGTTGACACTTGTCTAGCTCTTATAGGCCTATTAAATTGATTAATCATTATCATAATAAAATCTTGTTCTTTACTAATCTTTTAATTAATCCCCAATATGGATAATTAATCTCCATTAATTCATTAACCCTGTAATTACATTTTTATTTGGCCTAAATTATCGGCTCGGTAAAACCGATGATTACTTCCCTTTCTCCCTGGGAATCCAACATTTCGGGGTGGATTAGTGTTAATTATTATATCAATACCCCATCACATTAACTTGTAATCTAATCATGTTACTAAATAGTTTTTAATTTAATTATATTATAATATAATTAAATATATCAAAGGGAGCTTAGGGTTATTAATATAAATTAACACCTAAGTCACCAAACTTTGACGTAATTGCTCTCCACGCTTTCATGAACATACCCAAAACTCCTAATTGCCAAAGTCCCAAAGGGGTTCCTACTTATATTATATTGTGATGCAAATATAATTAATTATATTAGATTATAATATAATTAATTGCATTAAATGCTTATATCAATATGTATGCAAACATTAGAACAAGAAAGGTAGGTTTGGGCCTTCATCCCTTTTAGCTCATATACTCTATCACCCCAAACATCTCAAAGTCTTGAAGCCCTGAAGTCTCAAAGGGGTCTCACATATACATGTTACACATTATACAATATTTTAAAGGGAAAAAGGGTTAGCCTCATCCACATGTGAATATTATAATAAACTTATTTATAGTGTATTATATTAGAATGCGTCTCCTTGAGAATTTCACCCAGGTTTAATAAATCCCCAATATTATATTTAATATTGGAATGAGGGAGAATTTTTGGGTCAACTCCTTCGGCTCTTCAACACACTCTCCATTCCTCCAACTTCTCGGAGCCCCAAAGAGGTCCCACTTGTATTCTATCCTGATATAAATACAATAAATTATATTAGATTGTAATTATAATTAATTTCATTAAATGTTTATTATAATTAATTACATCAAATATAATATAATGCAATTAATTTTATTTAATATTCATGCAAACATTAGGACTGGAAAAGGTAGGTTTGGGCCTTCGACTTTTTTAGCTGGTGCACTCTATCACCCCAAACATCTCGAAGTCCCGACTCCTGAAGCCCCGACTCCTGAAGCCCCGAAGTCCCAAAGAGGATTAAGGCACTTACCCTCAGGTCGCTTGTTCTAGTTTAACGTAGGAATCACCAATCATGGATCATTTCATGGTGTGATTTAGCATTAGAATAGTATTAAATTATATTTTCGTTTTGATCTCAAGCCTTTTTTCACTAGGAACATTAATCTCCATTTTCGGAAGAATAATAAGGCGCATTATACTCCATTTCCTAGTAGGATATATATATATATATATATATATATATATATATATATATATATATCCCTCCTCATGGGTAAATGAGTAAATTTGTTTCCTTATAACTGTGATTTACCATTCTTACCAAAGTTTAGGGAAATTGGTCCTAAGACAAAGAATTTCCTCCATAGTAAATTTTGCATTTCTACCAAAATTTACAACCTACCACAATTAAGGGGATTCTTCCAAAATTTGTAGGGAATTTAACCCAAATTTAGCATAAATTTTTATTAATGCCCAAATAGAATTTTAAGAGATTTTTTATTTTAATTCAATTAGGAAATTGCATGTTTATTTACTAATTATGTTTCCTTAATACCCATTTATAATGACTTTTAGTGTTTTTCAATATTTGGGTTGCTTTCCTAAAGCCCAAACATGGATCTAATATCCTCTAAGTTTTTTGGTAAAATGCTTTAGGACAACCTGGAATAAAACACTATCATGCATAAATCAATCTCTCTCATTTTTAGATGCTTAATAAAGATTTTAGTTGTTCATTCATTATTGCCTATGCATGAATTAAACTGTGAAACTCAGTCAGCCACAACATTCACTCCCAGAATTTGGCACAGGCAATCACAAGGTGAAGTTGTTCACCAACATAAAATTTAGTTGTAACATTTTCACATTCACACCTAAATTTTCAAGGCACTTTTAACAAAAAACTGAACTTATATTGCTCTCAAACACAGTTTATAATTATCTCTGAACTTAACACTACAGATACTTTAGCAAAATATACTTATCTAAAACCAGGAAAATGTTGTAATTGTTGAAAGGGGAGCCCTTTTCCACACAACCATAGGCACAACAACTGTCGGAATGGTTTACCACTAGCAATGCCCTAGCTAGATCATGATGCCCTGAGAGAGATTCTTCCTTATGTTCGGCAATATCCAGGGATGGAGGTTACTCTCTTCTTCCCATGGGAACTTGGCATACATGTTATGTCTCCACCAAGCAAGGGGATCAGAAATGAGTGCTTCCTCAATCACTCATCTTCTCTGCAACATCATTTATTATCTTGGTTAGAAAATTCTTCTCAACAGTTCATGTACCCATAAACAAAAAAAAAATTCAGTTCTCTTCAGAACTAGAGAGTTGTCCATGCTCTCCCTCCTCAGAAATGGTCACCAAACCCATTCCTCTTGCATCATCTCTTCTGCCCATGATTTTCCTTCCTTTTCTTCCCTTCCCAAGTAACATTTTGTTGGTCCATTTCCCAAATTTGTGGATCAGATCAAGAAGTTTTAGATGGGTACTTTTCCCATCTCATCATTGACTCTTTAGGTAGACTTCCCAACCACCATCTTGACTAGTAATTAAATTATCTAGGTCAGAGGATTCTTCTGGATATGTAAAATCTCAATCCAACAGAGTACTAGCATGGTAGGGATCATTTCAACCATTATTGGTTCCCCTCGCCATCTCTCTCATGCATCATGATCTACATTGGAATCCCCTTCAGCAGTTATGCAACATCTTCCATTTTATTTAGTAACAGAAATATATACATTACCTTCTATAACAAAAGGTTCATCAATTCCAACATCCACACATAATCAATCTGCCCATACTCTCCTAGAAAGTTATATTTATGTTTACAAGTTGGGGGAAATAAGGGTATTACAATCCCCTCCCCCCCCTTAAAGGAACATTTCCTCAGTTTTCTACCTACCATTGTGCTCTTTATGTATAGTCGTGAACAAAAATGGGTATATGAATGTTTCATTGCATCCTCCATTTCCCATGTAGCTTCATCGGGACCAAAGTGTTTCCAATACACCTTGACTTGTGCAATGGTTTTGTTCTTGAGTGGAGCTTCTTTCAT
The DNA here is from genome assembly GCA_000966675.3 of Picea glauca. Lineage (NCBI taxonomy): Eukaryota > Viridiplantae > Streptophyta > Pinopsida > Pinales > Pinaceae > Picea > Picea glauca. The sequence goes on along the minus strand of JZKD02S1712203.1, from coordinate 382,596 downwards.
ATCTATTATGCATTGTGGATTTGGAAGGAATTCTCCCTTTGGTTCCATTTGAATTACAGACCAATCAATTATATGATTAGAATTCATGTACGTATTTCTTCGGTAACGAAACATGGAAATCATTATGTGCATTCACTGTGGGAGGAAGTGCTAGTCTATATGTTGCAAGACCCACTCTATCCAAAATTTCAAAGGATCCACAAAACCAAGGTACCAACTTGGCATGAGTTCCCATTCTCAAGGAATGTGTTTTGGGCCTAACTCATAGATACACATAATCCCCTACTTTGAACTCTCTAGGAGTCATATTTCTGCCTACATAGCTTTTCTATCTATCCTAAGTTATTTTCAAATTTTGTTTTATTTGAAATACTTGTTGTTCCATTTCTTTTAGCTTATCTGGAGTGTAATTTTTTCTACTAGTTTATTCCATTTGATTGGAATATTGCGTTGTCTACCATAGAGAGCTTCAAAAGGGATCATATTTTGTAATGTTCCCAAGCCAATGTTTTCGCTGGGAACACTAATTGCTCACCAATAACTATTGTGTGTGTGTTTGTTTGCAGGTTTACTCTTGGAGTTGTGTCTTAGATGTTTGTAGATTTAGTTATCAAGCATGTGAACATAGATATGAAGATGCAACATTTGGAAATACAAGAGACAATAAGAAACACCAAATATGGAACCAAACAATGTATATCTGACCTTTATTTAGATAATATGAAAGAACCTGATACAATAGGACTGTAGATCTAGAATAGCATCAGATAGATCCTTTAGTTGGAGTATGAGCTACTACAAAATGTTTAGATAAGAATATATAAGCCTCCAAAGGTTGAATACAAGATGAAGACCAATACAAATAAACCAGGGTCAGATCCAAACCCCCCCTGGCTGAAGGTACACTCTCCTGGATAGTTGAGAATGTCCAATATTTCAGCCCTGCTGATGGAAGTCCTCAAATTCCAAAAAAATCAATAGAATGATATATCGGGGCAAGGTGATCTCCCTCCTGAATTCTCAAGCCGAAATACTAAGATATGCCCTGCAATATGTTGAAACCCCAAACTAGGTTGTGCCCTCCTGAAGACTGTCAAGGCCCAATATTTCGGTCCTGATGATGAAGACCTCCAAATGCTCTGAAACTCTATAGAAAGGTAGATCAGGGCAAGGTAAACCCTTAGGTGAAGTCTTGGGATGAAATATGAATTTTTTCCCTTCCAAAATGAGTAGATATACTTTCCAATAGCACCCTCCTTCTCTCCAAATCTTGTTGATGCTTCATCAAATCAAATAGCAAAGATAACTCCTTCAAAATGCACAAGAGATGATGATCAAGACACTGCAGAGAAAACCCAAGTGTGAGAATATCCAAAAGCCTTCTCAAACTCTTGGATCGAACTTCCTTCAATCTATGGTGCACCCCCTTGGCTGGAAACCCTCCAATTTACACCATGTTGTTGCCCTGGATGGAAGATGGTACCTGTATCTGTTGTAGAATGGTGTGGGTGGAGTATTGCATCCCCGAGACCAAGTTTGCAACAAGAGAGGTGGGATATTTCACCACTGATTTTTCCTCTAGGGTTTGTATTCTCAAAACCCTCAAAATTGTGTGCTCTAGAGCCCAAAATCATAATGCAATAATGATCCAAGGTGAGTGAGAGGTGCGCCCTTGCCTTTCCTTTATACCTCCAATATGTTTCTATGTTGAGTTAGTTAACCCCTAGGGTTAACTCCTAACTCATTCTCATGTGTTCTATTCTTTCATTGAGTTACTTTTATTTTTCCAAATCAACTTAATATTATAACGTTGAGTTTAGCTAACTTATCCCCATAGTGCATGAGACTATAGTCTAGTGGGGATGACTAGACTACTGAGTCTCTCCAACCCTCTTCATCAAGAGGTGGGGGGAATTACATATTTAATGACTCCTAATAAACATTGTTGTAGGAAAACTCTACCAGTGGTAGGTATTCTTCTCATTTCCTTGGATGATGCATCACATGCATCCTTAACATGTCCTATAACACTTGGTTTAACCTCTTTGTTTGTCCATCAATTTGAGGGTGATAGGTTGTACTAAATAGCAATTTAGTTTCAAAACCAACAAAGATATTTTTCCAAAATTTTGAAGTAAATTTTGTATCTCTCTCTGATATGATTTCCTTAGGTAGTCCATGCAGTCTAAATATTTCTTTCATGAAAATATTGGCAATATCTAATGCCTTGCAAGTTGACTTTATGGGAATAAAGTGAGCATCCTTTCTCAACTTGTCCACAACTAACATAATAGAATCATTATGCTTGGTTGATTTAGGTAATCCTATGATGAAGTCATGGAGATGGTTTCCCATGGAGAAATCCATTTGAGGTTCCCTGACTCGATCAAGGCTGAACTAGATGAAATTGAAGGCAAAATCAAAGATAAAGGATAAAGCCTCATGTCTAGGGAACATGTCCAAGAGGAAGATAAAACTTATTGGTTGGTGAAATCCATGATAGCCCAAGTATTGGACGAGCGAAGTATTCCATAACAAGATATTTTGCATAGATTTGAATTGTTGGAAGGGAAATTTGAAATAATTTGCAAGCTTGTGTTTGGTATCAAAATTGTTGTCTCTCAAGTTAATGAGGAAGTTGGAGCCACATACCTTAAAGAGGGTCCTCATGACTCTATTGGAATACATGCCAACCCAATTTGCATTGAATAATACCCCTAGCCTTCGGCCACAGCTCTGGAAGAAAGGGAGGTACATAAGCCAACAACCTAGCCCTAAAGGATATTGTCCTATCCCCTCTGTCTGAATTTGGAATGATCTAAAACGATAACTATGTTTTAAATTTGGAAAATAAAACTAATAAACTTAAAATTATTATATGACATGAACTATATTACACTCTTGCTAGTTTTTATGATGCGTAATGTAAGATTTGCTTCAAACAATCTAATTGTTTTACCTTCTTCGAATTTGATTGAATATAAATATTAACGTTCATTGATTTTTATAAAAAAAAAAAAGTAAGTATCACAATTATTGCTCAACATCCAATTAAAACATTATACTTTAGTAAATCGATGATGAGCAAATGGAGTAATTATATTGTTCATTGATTTTTATAAAAAAAAATTAAGTATCACAATTATTGTACAACATCCAATTAAAACACTATACTTCATTAATCCGATGATGAGCAAATGGAGTGATTTTATCCACTTAAAACACTATACTTCATTGATTCGATGATGAGCAAATGGAGTGATTTTATTATTGTAAAAAATAATTCGCTTTGACTTCTATTTTAAGCATGGAACTATCCATTGATTCATGTCTTTTATTATGTTAATTTTAAATATATTAAAAATTGCAAATATATAAAGAATATAAGTTATTAAAAATTGAATTTCATTTTTTTCAATAACAAAAAATGTTTATATTAGAAAATATAAATAGTCTTTTACAAAATTTGATATTTAGAGAAAAACTTTAATTCTTTTTTATATATAAGGACATAAGTTATGATCACATTACATTATACTCCATAACATTGCAAACTTTTAGGTACATACTCTGTAGTATTAAGCCTTTGTTTTTACATATCTAATTCAAAATACAAAAAAATAGTTTCTTCAACCTTGCAACAATGATAAATTAATTGATAGTTAATCTTTTGAAATTTTTTGATTGTCTTTTTGTATCCACTACAAAATATATTCCATCCTCATCCAGTAATAAAGCTTCTTTTGAGAGCTAGTCAACTTCCTTGTTATAAACTCTATATATGTGTTGAGCTTTAAGTTGTTGAAAACTCTCGCTCAACACTCTAATTTTGGTCATCCAAGGTTGCAGAGAGACCACTTGTAGGTTGTTTTCATTAGATAACCAATCAATAATAATCTTTGAGTCAACTAATAGTTGTAACCTTGTTACCTTTTTATAACATGCAAAATATAAGATACACCACAAGGCTATGAGTTCACCCCTAGTATTAGTTCCTCTACCACAATTCATCTTTAGTTTGAAAGTGCCCAAAAATAGACATTTTAACAAAGCTCCAGCCCACATTTAGCACCCTTATCTTGTGAGGCACCATCAAATAACCCCACTGCCATATCCCAGTCAAGTATAGGAGGCCTATCATTCCTATTAGGCTTGGTAGGTTGCGATTTTTTTGTTTCTCCCAAGTCATGTAGTATACAGTTTCATAATGTAACGTCCCCGACCACCCAAGTCAGGCCACGATACATGAGAGAACACTTTCATTCTCCTTGCAGAACATACTGTTATCGGGTAAATCGGTAGATGCGTACATGAACTAATCCCCCTAGATCCACATGGATCTAGAACAAAACGAGACGGAACAAAACGCTTTCCCTAAGTTGTGATCATTGAGTTTACTATCCAAAGAGGAATAGATAACATACCTTATGAATCGCTTCCTTATATCTTTGTTGTCCCTGCTTCACTCCAGTGCTCTTGTAGAATTAGATCTGCGATAACACAAACCAACCGACATGAAAGCAATAATAATAAAACTCAATGATAACCTAAACATTTGATCAAGGAATCATGTAATAAAATACCAATCATTTTATGGGAAAGAGACGTGTCACTGTATTATATTAATGAGAAGTGGAAGATACAACTGAATTGCTTCGATGTCGCAAGTTCCCTTTTAGTGGTCCTTCGTCCCAACACACACATACACTTGCTCTGAAATTCATATGAAGATGATCCACAAAAGCTTGATGGACAAATGGAGGCCTCAAGCATCACTAAGAATAGAATTCTTCACACACTCTTCAGCCTATTCTTTCACCAATTCTCTGCTTGATATTGCTCAATTGTGCTTAACCTTTTCCATGAGAATCCCATGATTATATAGGAGAAGGTGAAGTGGTTAAAAGGATGAGGATGATCCCACCAAATCAGAAAAACCAGTAGGATCGCAACCATACAGACGCCACCTCACATTCTAGAAGATTCCCCTTCTAGAAACTTTGTGAAACCTCTTTCCTCTTTTAGCTTTGGAACATCGTCGCACCCTGCCTATAGAGCGGCCTGCGGAAACCCCGCGGGCCAGCTATAGGGAAGCCTGCGGAAATGATGGATTTTCGCACTGTGTAGTATGGGCAACCTGTGGACCCTTTCTAAAAAGAAGCTTTGTAAGGTAGGAAAGAAGCTACTCTTCTCAGGCAAAAGTCGTGTTGGGAGCCTGAACAAATTTTTGTGATATCATAATTAGAATGACCAAAATAATGTGTAACATAATTCCCCCCAAAGTATGAAGTTGGAACTCGTGACAACCGAAATAATTTGTAAAAAATGCGTGTGTGTGTCAGAATCGAGGAGCGCACCAACTAGGAACCTGCAAACAATCAAGCATCTGCATAATATTACATCATATCTAAAGTAGGCATTCCCATGTCCAGACTATAAACGATTGAAATCATAAATATAAGTCATGGCCACCAATTATACACCGTGGATCCATGTCATCGAGATTCTACATAGCCACTAGGAACACATTGTGGATCTATGTATAGGAAAATTCAGACACATACATAGCCATGAGACATACAAAGTGGATCTATGTGCCAACTCAAATCATAAATACTCCATCGCAACCTGGATCAAAAATGATGAGGTCCAGGGTCTTCAATCTCGTCTTCCGCTAGTACGAATCTGGCCATGTCATTACAAGTGTTGAATTCGAACATGGTCAGAAACCACTTGATTACCGGTCGTTAATGAAAACCATTAACAAGTTCGAGGGAAATCACCATTGATGTCAGTGACCCCCAAGGTACAATAGTACAATCCAATGAGTGAGAATAAATGAGTTGAGGTCGAACACTCGATGGAATCCTTCAATCAGGGACCAATGATGTAAATCCATTATTGAAGGCGAAGAAACCTGCCATTGAGGCATGCAGGCTCTAAGGCACTAAGTAGTTTCTAAGTCTCGTTCCTGGATAATGAGCTGAAGTCGACAGGAAAAGACTGGTCACAGGAGGGCCTTGATGTATCCCCCATCAAATGACATGAAACAAGTAAAAGATTTAGGGTAGAGAAAAATTAACTTATAATTTGGAATGGACACAAGGAAGGCCAACATGATAAGAATTGACAACTGCAGATGGCCGACTCAATAGAGGGCTCGGTTGAATTTCTCTTGAACATATGGATGGCATGACATTGGGCTTGGCAGCATAGACTCAAATACGACCTAAGATATGAACTTGCAGAAATTCAGACGAGACACAAATGGATTTCCCAACCCGGATTAAAATAACAAAAGAGGTGCCATGTTCAAGAGCGACGCTTACTGCCATTAACACAAATATAGAGACACATCCCTTTCCCAAGTTTTCCCCCGCCATTTCTGGCGAGTACCTCTTTACTTTTAGCCAAGCTTGAGGAGGATAACATATGCTTGTTGATGTAAGCTCATCATTTGAACGAGTCCCTCGGAGTATTTTTAACAAACCCTAAGAAGGAGTGGTTCGGTCCCGTATGGGTCTGTCAATGTTTGTTTAACAAGTACAAATATAGAAAACTCGAAGGTTTTTCATGTTTATAGAGTCTGGAAAAACACTTAAAAGAGAACTCTCTCAGTTCCTTTTTCGTAAAATAGTTCGACGGGACCGAAAAAGTGATCAATTATCTCTCGTCGAATGTTTTATTCAAATACATTTACAAGCGTGAACAAAACAAGGTCGCTCTGCGATATTTTTGTTTTTAAAGAGTGTGAAAAGAGCTTAAAGATTACTCTGTAAGTTTCCTTATTTTCGTGTTACCATGACAAGTACAACAGGGAAACAAAAGTATACTCGATCACGTTCTCATTGTTTTTCGAGCATGAGAACGAACAAAGACTAAGCTCGAGGTTTTTTTTAAAAACCCTAAAAAGTAACCATACACGCGATGAAAAAGACAAACAAATCGCAAAAAAATGTATGTACTCCATTGTTTGGAACCCTAGCCTGCTCATCTGGAAGAAACAACACTCACGAAACCATTAGGTTTTTGAGAAAATATATTTAAATAATATAAAATATATTTAAAAAAAGTAAAAAATGAGATAAATAGAGGTAAGAACTCATTTTCACTATTTCATTTGTATTTGATCATAAAACTTTGTCCAAAATCCCTTTTTCACATCGAATTTCGGTGGTTGATTGCAGAGGCCTCAAGTGTTCATTCGGTGAACAGTTTTCCTGAAAATAGCAAGTGCCTCGTCCTCTTCCTTTTTAACGGTTTAAAATTCATTTTAATCAGTCAAAAGATAGATTTTTGGGTGAATTTTTGGAACATGGGTGCGCGTTGGGCACGCCGCATGTGCCCTATATCAGGGCCTGTGGAAATCAAGGATTTTCTCCAGCGCCTAACGGTCCACCTGTGGAAACTCTGCTCTGTAACAAAGGCCCATTCGCGATGGCATAAAACCCAAAAGAAAAAGATACGGTGGATCAAAAAGAATCTCAAATTATGATAACTGAAGGTGCTAACTCCTTTCTTTCCATTCCCATGCAGGTATTTTGATTGAAAAAATGTTAGAATGGAGAGAAAGGTAACATGAAAGCGATGATGCATCGGCTTTGAATGATCTGGGCACTATAAATTTCCTAAGAAAGTGTGGTCTATTAAAATTCTTCAAGATCCAGGGCATGAGATCCCAGCTGAGACTATTGGAATATTTGGTCTGAATGTGGGATGTGGACCAACAAGTATTCCATGTGGGTGTTCATGTGCTCTCTTTGGACATTGAAGACATTTACTTTTTGACAGGGTTTTCCCATCATGGGGTGCAAGTGACCTTAATAGGAGGACGAGGTGGGGGTTTACCGATGAGTGAATACATCAGACGTTATTTTGATCATGGGGCTGAACGGCGCAAGGGTAAGGTGGTTATCAGAGGGGTTCGTGATCTGACCTTGAGAACCATCCTATTCACCATTGCACGGATGGAAAGGAGTGCTTCTCCACACATGGCTTTGTAGAGCTATTTCTAGTATGCGATAGAATGCACAGAACCTTGTGTGTTCAACTGGTGTGATGGGTTGCTCTGTAGCATGAAGATCTAGTTGACCAAGAGCAAGAACGGGGATCTAAAACAGTTTGGGTACGTATCCATTTTGGTATCTTTCTTCCTAGAAAGAGTCCCTCACTTTCACCTACAGGCAGATTGGAATATACCAGTGCTACGAGATCCGCGGATGAAACGGTGGTGTGATCTCATGTCCCGACATGCGGCAGGTCCCATTATTATATATAATGACACATTTTTTGATTGGTTGGAGCCTCGGATCTTGATGATCGATGACTATGCATATGTCGGGCTGGATTTCCGCAATGATCCTGACTTAGTGTTACCTGAGGGTTCTCAGTGGGGGTAACTAGGTGAGAAAGACATTTTTCTTTTATATTGTTTTTGTACATGTTTTCAAAATATTATATGTTTTTATATGTTTTTCGATATGATAACTAACCAAAACATCTCGACCATGCAGATGTAGGGCCATTCAGGCCCCCGGGAACCTCCCCTGTACATAGGCGAGGGGAAGCAGCGATAGTGGCAGGATGGGATGCAGATGACTATGAGGCAATCGAACAAAATCTAGAGGGTTTAACTGCAGGGATCCTAAACATGTCCATCGGCGAGGTCCCGAGGCATTTCCAGCACCATACTGTAGGCGTGGTTGGTCCATTGAGATGATTTCTCCATAGGGTAGCAAGCGCAGTAGTGTGTTATCGAGAGCAGCATCCATGATGCTATTTTTGTAGAAGACATGAGCTTCATTTTTTGTATTTTGGTCTTCGGACAGAAAACAATCTTTTTGTAAAAACTTTTGATCGTTATATATATATATATATATATATATATACATACATGAGGTATCTATCGGCTTAGTTTTCTTTGTATGATATATGTGATGTGTGATTTGGTTTATAAATGTATCAGATGTTTGTCTAACACATAATTATCCAACGCATCAGTCAATGTATTTAGACATCTAGGAATGTGTTGATACTCGATATAATCAAAATAACGTTCCAAGAGGCGAATTTGTAAATATACTCGTAACAAAGTAGGACTTCAAATAGCATAGACATTACTTAACTGTAGCACCACTAGCTATGAATCAAGTCGTATAACCAGACGAAGAATCCCAAGTGAGATAGCATCGGTCAACAATTCGATAACGGCACTATACTCTGCTATATTATTGGTTGCACGACCGAGGCAAACACCATGTAGACTGATAAGTTCGTTTGTAGGTGAATATATTTCCCATGCAGTAGAAGCTAGGTTCTGAGTACTACGACTAGCGCCATCAGCGAAGCCAAGGTAGGGTAACGAATACTTCGACATCTGAAAACCAAGCACAATGCAAGATAAGCGGGCGAGGGTAGAAACTGAATAACGAAAAAAAATGCACAAGCGTAGCACACAACAATATGATACAGTAAAATACAAGTACTCATGTCGAGATAGTCTAAGCATAGTACTTCTTCAAGTAAATCCCATTTATGGGTTCAATCAAAGGAATGCCATCATAATCTACTAACTCGTAAGCTCCCTTCTCCAACACTCGTTTGACGATATAAGGGCCTCGCCACATGGCCTCAAATTTTTCGACTCCTAGCAAAACACGATCTTGTTCATAGAGGAGAACTAGATCTCCCTCAGATAAAACACGTGGTTTGACATGTTTTTCGTATTGGGCTTTGATGCGTTTCTTATGGGTTTCAATAATTAGGGTGGCATCACGATGGGCTTCGTCCAATTGCATCAGATATGACAGACGTTCTTCTTCAGCATAGGTGTTTGGGAGAAGTTCAATGGCTAGTTTTAACGATGGAATTTCACATTCAATCGGTAGGATAACTTCTATACCATACACTAATTGGAAAGGTGTAAACCCCTTGGCAGACTTCATGGACATCTGATAGGCCCATAATGCTGAGAACAACATCGTGTGCCAGCTTATTTTGTGAATTCCTATAATCCGTCGAAGCATGGTAATAAGAACCTTGTTGATCGCTTCAACTTGGCCATTGGCTTGCGGATAGTAGGGGGTTGAGTTTTCATGTCGAAGACCTAACTTTTTTGTAAGCTCGGACATCATGAATTTTCGAAAGTGGCTATCGTGATCAGTGACAATAGACTGTGGGATTCCAAATCGTGTGATATTGTGATTGAAAATGAAAAGTGTTGCAGTTTTTCCAGTGTTGTCAAATGTAGGCATCGCCTCGGCCCATTTTGTGAAATAATCTACGGCTACAATAATGTATCCATGCCCCCCGGGCGAGTGAGGGTTACAGGTCATGAAATTGATACCCCATTTAGCGAAAGGTCCAACGGAAACTACAGGGTGTAAGGGAGCGGGATGAGATCTTATCTTATTGTTGTATGTTTGGCAAGCATGGAATTTTTGAACAGCAGTAATACAATCTTTAAATAAAGAATGCCAAAAATACACGGCATGTAAGATCTTCTGAGCAGTAGCATACCCATACATGTGACCACCACATGCTCCAGAGTGGAAGTCATTTAAAGCTTTTGCAGCTTCATCGTAGGTGAGACAGCATCGAAAAATAGAGTCAACCCCACGGTGATAAAGAGTGTCACCAAGGATGATGTACTGAAGGGCTTGATAGCATATTCGACGACAATCGGTGCTAGACAAATTGGGCTGGAAAGTCTGAGTTTGGAGATAGACAATGATATCCCCATACCAAAGGTCATCAGAACTTATCAGAAAAAGAGACTCATCGGGTAAAGAGTCCTCTACCACATTTTATGTCTCAGTGCAGGGAAGGTCCCATATCAGTTCAGCGAACACTGAGTATTTATTAGGCTTTGCACGTTTGAATTCTAAGTCAAACTCCTAGAGTATGACTATCCATTTGGAGTATCTTCCCCCGAGAAATTGGCGGGTAAGAATGTGTTGCATGGGGTTGCAATCGGAAATTACGGTGGTCTTACGCAGTAAGATATAGTGACGGAATCATTGGACAGCTTGGATAGCTTCCAAGGCCAGTTTTTCAACATGTAAATACTTGGCTTCGGTAGTTGTGAGACTCTGACTCAAATAATAAATGACATGTTCATCGTGTAAATCATCTTCTTGGACCAGAACCATGGCGATGGTCGAATCTGAAGCAGCAAGATAAAGGAAATAATCTCGACTATAATCGGGCGGGAAAAGTATTGGGGTACGGGTTAAAGTCAATTTCAAAGCATTGAAGGCTTTGTTGGCAGTGGTGTCCCATACAAATTCAGAGCCTTTCTTTAATAGTCGAGTAAATATGAGTGTTAACTCAGTGTAGTTTGGGATAAAATGACGTAGAAAGTTTACCTTCCCTTGTAAACTTTGTAGCTGGCGAAGTGAAGAAGGAGGAGGGAGATTGAGAATCGCCTCAACCTTCAAAAGATCTACCCTGATCCCTTGACGTGACACAAGAAATCCTAAGAGTCATCCGAACTCCACGCAAAGTACACATTTGTGTGGGTTTAAGCGTATACGATAGAACCGACAATGAAGGAAAATTGCTCGGAGGTGGGTTGGATGATCACTACAATGCATGGAATGTGCTGGTAGGTCATCTAAATATGGTTGTACAATGTGCTTAATATCATGGAAAGCATAAGACATAGCACATTGAAACATTTCACCGGTGTTCTTTAAACCAAAGGGTAGTTTTCGGTAAGCAAAAGTGCCCCAAGGACAAATAAAAGAGGTTTTGTGTTGATCTGTGGGTAAGATGTTGATCTGATTATATCCATAGAAACCGTCCATCAAAGAGAAGATTTCACTTCCAACGCAATCGTCGACGATTTGGTCAACGAAGGGGGTAGGAAAGTTGTCCTTAGGACAAGCTTTGTTGATATCCCTATAATCAAAACAGACATGGATCGTACCTTGTTTCTTGTTAACCGGAACTAGATTGGATACCCAATCAGTCAAAGCCACTGGAAAAATAAAGTCGGATTTAAGAAGTTTTTCTACTTCAAGCTTAATAGCATCCGCTTTAAGGGGGTGGACCGGACGAAGTCTCTCCCGGAAGGGTTTGGCGCCCAGGTACGTCTTGATTTCATGTAAAACAATATTGGGGTTTATGCCAGGCATTTCTTCGTAGCTCCACGCGAAGATGTCACGAAATTCTTAGAAAAGTGACTTATATGTGACAACCTCCTCGGTGGAATAGGAAGCTTCAATATGGAAATTTTCAACAACTCCAGGTTTGATAGAGATGTCGAGGGGGATGGTGGGTGAAATGTTACTTAATTTCCCTTCATATAACACATCGTGTGTGGAGTCAAGAACCGAAGCAATAACGTCAATGGTTGACGGGGTCGAGATCCGTTGGTAACTCTCGTGTGTCTGTTGTTCAAGGAAGAGAATGGAACGATGATGTCCATCATCCCAAGGGGTATCTTCCATCGACATAACCGACATAATCATATCTTCTATGGGAAAAGTGACATGGAACGGGTCAAGAGATGAATCACTGAGAGAGGGAGTAGAAGGGTCAACCGATTGAATGACTTGGAAGGCAGATTCAACTAGACTTAAAGGCATCTGGTCGTCATAGTGAAGATAATCACCAGGTGCGGGTACTATCCATGGGTCAGAAGACATGGGAGTTTCACAAATGGATATGGATATCATATTAATCGAGGCAACCAAAGGAGGTGGAACGTCGGGTGGTGGGATTGGAAACGTACCCATCAGAGTGGAATCTTTTAGTAGACCCACACTGACATTCTCATACCTAGGGGGTGTCTTTACAATGAAAGGTACATTGTCGGTACGTGTATCAGAGTTAAAGAAGGCCAGTTGGTCTACTGTAACTAATTTTCCCTGATGTGGAAAGCGCACGATGTGGAAAAGAGTAGACACAACTGCACACATGGAATCGATCCAGCTACGGCCAAGTAATAGGTTGTAATCGAGAGGAGCGTCAAAGACCTCAACTTCAACGTTGATCATTTTGCCTTCTAACATAATAGGTAATGATGGGAGGACACCGTAAGGTTTAAAGCCAAAGCCATTACAGGCTTTGAGTGTGTTGTGTGATTCAGTTAAGGGAGGAGAGCCGATGGATTTCCAGCAGGCAATAGAAATGACACACATCAAGGCACCCTCATCAATAATTGTTCTACAAATGCTATTGTCGGAGACAACAACTTGGATTTGAAAACGCGAGCTAAGGGGGTAACCTTGGAATGTGATCTTCCAAGTCAAAGATTATTAAATTTGTATACGTAGGGTTGATTCCATCGATAGCTTTCAACAATGCCTTCTGTTGTGTAGGAAAACTCTGAAGAACTTCGAGGGCTAACATCACAGACGGTGCTTGTGCCAGATCTTCTACTATATTGTAGTTCTGTGTAGCATGCGCATGAGGATTGAAAGCAAAATTTTGAACCACACCCTTGGGAGGAGGGAAAAGGACTGTATCGGAGTTTGATCGTTCGAGATGAAGAGGATCATTGGAAGGTGGAGCCGAGGAAGATTGTTGAACCAACGAAGGTGGCATATCGTCAACTTTATCCTTGGAGGAAGAGTAATCTTTGGCACGAGTGGTAAGTGTGATGTCAATCTTCTTTGAATCACCGTTACACATAAGTACATAGGAGGTAGTGGAGGAAGAAGGTTGATAATGGATGACCAATTAATCCTGTTGTTGAGAAGGGAAGGTTTGAGATAAGACGGTGGGTGTAGGAGGTTTTGGCGTCCCTTGGAGGAACTTCATGACCTCAACATGACTCGGACAATCCTTCGTGTAGTGATCATCACCATAGATAAGGCAAGGATAGTGAGGTTTGTGTTTATCCTTATCATCGACAGGTTGTGACTTGGTCTTGTCGGGTTGTGGATTGTTATTTTTATTCTCCTTATTCCTACCCTTCCCTTTTTTAGATTTATTCTTACCGATAGGAGTCGATTGAACGACGTTCACTTCTGAAATTTTACCGGTGGGAGGGGTGGGCGTTGGAGCAATTTGAACATTAGAAGCATGGGATTTGGGCATGGTGTGAGAGTTCTATGCAGATTTAGGTTGAGCATGGAAAGTACCTATCACACCATCAGTGGCATGAGAATCTTTTGGGGTTGTTGAGGTGGTCGTGGTAGAAGGACGAGGTGCATCAGGGAGCAGATCGTAAAGAGTACCCGTTTGTGAATAAACAAGATCGAGACACTAAGCACGACTGATCACATGTTCTTATATGACAACTCCACCCATAGAAATGTCTTTAGATATGTCATTCACGAAGGATTTCATGAACCATTTTTCCAATAACTGATCGGGAAGATCGAGTTTGATTAGACGTCGTCTTTGTCTCAACTCATGAATGTGATCAGAGATATGAGTGGCTTTACTTTGCTTGAAAGAACTCAAAATCCCGGTCCCTATTTCATAACAGATTGGCAACTGGTAGTGAGTGAGGAAATCCATGGCTAGGTTATTGAAATTGGTGAAGAGGCCTCGTGGTAACTCTATATACCACTTCACGGCTGAACCCGTGAGATTTCGCTGGAAAAGACGTAATCGAATGGATTCATCCATCAAAGATTTGGATGAACAACAAAGGTGGAAAGTCATGACATGATTGTTAGGATCCTCTCTTGGTTTACCATCGAACTTAGGAATGTCGGATGGGAGTTTAGCTGGTATGACAGGCCAATGAGGAGAGTGACGGATAGGATCATTCAAAATTCTAGATAGATCGGGGAGGTCCAAAGTGGCCAAAAAGGGTAATTGTCTATTCACATGAGAGTACTGGTGACTTCGGGGAGGAAGTCTCGTCGGTATACCAATACCATTGTAAGCAGTTTGCATATAATGCGAAGATCCGGGCAGAGTCAGTTGTTGGTGTGGAGGCATGTAGCCCGTGGGGTTGGGTTGGTTAGGGATGTTCCCTTGGAAAGGAGTACTGGACTGAACATTCGGGCCCCAAGTGGGATTCAAAGAACCTGGATATGGTTGACCGTAGTTTGGGGGTACCGAAACACTAGTTTGAGAAGGTTGTCCCCCAGAGGGTTGTGGATTTTCTTGAAGGTTCCAAAGGTGAGCTAACAAGTTTGATGCGTTCGATCCAGATTGTGAATTATAAGTTCCAACCTGAGATTGTCCTCCATAAGGAAGAGGTGCCCCAATTTGAGCATGACCCCCGGATTGAGGTTGCCCCCCGGCATAAGATTGCTCCCCAGCGGGAACCTGGTAACCGGAAGTGAGTAGATGATGAGTGATACCAATTGGATTGAAGCCACTAGGGCCAGATCCGCCATGAAGCGGTGGATAAGACCCTCCGGAGAGGACTTGGGAAGGTGTGGGAACATAACCAGCAGAGGTATTATGCCCAAGTGGTACTCCAGATGAATTTGGGTATGGATAGCAGCAGAATTATTCAAAGCGTGATACCCAAGAGGACGAGAAGGAGTAGGTCTAGAGGAAAGTGTTGTACCAATGGGAGCATGGTTGACCACTATATTCCCTGAGGGAATAGTCATAGTGCGAGGAAGAATCATAGAGTAGGCCATTTGAAAAGGGACGGTTGAACTAGGGCTAACTGACTAGGATTCTGAACCAGCAAAGAGATAGGAAGTTGTACTGGCAAAATGACCTATGGAGACTGTCAGGACGACAGACGTCTCAAGTAGCTCAGGGATGGCGGGTATATATGCTCCTGCCCCTGAGCCATAAAGGTCTCGTACCGTACGAGGTGGGCTTCTAACTATGTCAGTAGTCCAGAAAGGATCGTCGGCTCCAAAAGGTCCAGTTAGAGTTCCAGAAGAAACAACAACAAGTTCCCCGACATTATTCATATGGATAAAATGTCTTTCATATCCAAGAGGGATGCGGAAAGCTTCCATAGAATCGGAAATAATTCGGAAACTTTCCAAAGAGGTTGAACCTTCCTGTTTTGTTACGTTGGTATCCTGGACTTCACTCTATTGAGGAAATCCCTCTTATGTGTGAGGAGCTATAGGGGTAGAATCTTCCATGTTTTCTGGTGGAAGTCCTTGTACCCTGCGTGAATGACGGGGAGGGTCTATGTTGGCGGAACCAAAAAATCTATTGCCAACTACATAAACAAACAACACTCGCTAGTAAAATCTAGGAATCAAAACCAAGCAAACAAAACCTTCATATTCTGAAGTCACTAATTGGTGATGAAATCCAATGTCGAGACAAGAAAGGGATGGGCTAGGGTGGAAAAGTTACGTTGACGACCTACCTAACGGACTTACACCCTGGTGCAAACTCCCACACATAATCGTGGGTATACCCTCCAAGGAGCCTGAATGAGTCTAGCCAACATCGATTCCAGGTACCGTGGAGACTTTCCCTTGCACAGTCACCTTATGTAAGATCCTAAGAAGATAGGCTACTAAAGTTACCACAAACAACAGTGATGCCTGGGGAAATAGTTGACAGTCTGATCCACACGCAAGGGCGGGGTATCGATCCCGAAATCAACTTGAAAGGCTTCCACTCATCATTGTGGGTATACCTTCAAGCGACCCCCATAATACGTGCAATCTCTACACTGAGATCAACAAAGCAGGGTGACTAACTCTGCCAATCTCAATGCGACCTCAGGTTTGACCCTTGTGTGAGAAAGGATTCCTAGGACAAAATGTTGCAAATGGATTTGGAAACTCCCTATCATAAGATATTATTGTGTGTTTTTTTCTTTGGAGAGTGTGTCTCACTGCCTATTCCAAATCTCTAGCCTAGCTAATGTTGGTGTAAAAGATCCCTAGAAAAAGTTACTAGTTGAATTTTAGAGTTTTGTAATATTATTAAAGGTTGTCGTTACTCAAGAGCGAGACGGGAATGAAACCAATGTTGTGTAAGACTTTGACCCAATAATCATGCAAATAGAAATGAATGATGAAAACTTATGTTCGATGAATTCTACCTACAGTAAGGAGAAAGTATTCTTCCGTAACAATGTGAACTACGATGTACAATCCCTTTTATTTTGAATGTAATACCAAACAATCATGGACAATATGATTCCACTAATCGTTCTTTTTCAATTTTTTGAACGCCACTATTTTATGTATAAGAGATTACTTAAAAGACTAAAAAGACTTTAATTTTTTCCCTTCGAGAAACCAACACAATTGTCCAAGGATGCATATTGACAATATGCATCCTTAACATGTCCTATAACACTTTGTTTAACCTCTTTGTATGTCCATCAATTTGAGGGTGATAGGTTGTACTAAATAGCAATTTAGTTTCAAAACCAACAAATAGAGTTTTCCAAAATTTTGAAGTAAATTTTGTATGTCTCTCTGATATGATTTCCTTAGGCATTCCATGCAGTCTAAATATTTCTTTCATGAAAATATTGGCAATATCTATTGTCTTGCAAGTTGACTTTATGGGAATAAAGTGAGCATCCTTGCTCAACTTGTCCACAACTAACATAATAGAATCATTATGCTTGGTTGATTTAGGTAATCCTATGATGAAATCCATGGAGATGGTTTCCCATGGAGAAATCCATTTGAGGTTCCCTGACTCGATCAAGGCTAAACTGGAAGAAATTGAAGGCAAAATCAAAGATAAAAGATAAAGCCTCATGTATAGGGAACATGTCCAAGAGGAAGATAAAACATATTGGTTGGTGAAATCCATGATAGCCCAAGTATTGGACGAGCGAAGTATTCCATAACAAGATATTTTGCATAGATTTAAATTGTTGGAAGGGAAATTTGAAATAGTTTGCAAGGTTATGTTTGGTATCAAAATTGTTGTCTCTCAAGTTAATGAGGAAGTTGGAGCCACGTACCTTAAAGAGGGCCCTCGTGACTCTATTGGAATACATGCCAGCCCAATTTGCATTGAATAATACCCCTAGCTTTTGGCCACAGCTCTAGAAAAAGAAATGAAGGTACATAAGCCAACAACCTAACCCTAAAGGACATTGTCCTATCCCCTCTGTCTGAATTTGGAATGATCTTTTACTACTTAATTTACTTTTGAATTTGGAATGATATTTTACTACTTAGTTTACTTTTGTTGTTTTAGTATGATACTTAGTGATATAATATAATGTTCTTTTGTTCAATTATATATAGACTAGTTTTTATGCAAGGAATAGACACATCTAATGCTAATAAATTAGAATAAGACATGGTTTCTTTTATGGCAAGCCTCCACCAAAAACATCTATAACGGTTTTGGTGTATAATATAAAACGAAAACTATGTTTTAAATTTGGAAAATAAAACTAATAAAATTAAAATTACTATATGATATGACATGATCTATATTACACTCTTGCTAGTTTTTATGATACGTAATGTAAGATTTGCTTCAAACAATCTAATTGTTTTAGCTTCTTTGAATTTGATTGAATATAAATATTAGCGTTCATTGATTTTTATAAAAAAAAGTAAGTATCACAATTATTGCACAACATCCAATTAAAACATTATACTTCAGTAATTCGATGATGAGCAAATGGAGTGATTATATTGTTCATTGATTTTTATAAAAAAAAATAAGTATCACAATTATTGCACAACATCCAATTAAAACATTATACTTCATTAATTCGATGATGAGCAAATGGAGTGATTTTATTATTGTAAAAAATAATTCTCTTTGACTTCTATTTTAAGCATGGAACTATTCATTATCTTATGTTATTTAGATTCATGTCTTTTATTATGTTATTTTTAAATATATTAAAATTTGCAAATATATAAAGAATATAAGTTATTAAAAATTGAATTTCATTTTTTTTCAATAAGAAAAAATGCTTATATTAAAAAATATAAATAGTTTTTTACAAAATTTGAAATTTAGAAAAAAACTTTAATTCCTTTTTATATATAAGAAACATTATACTCCATAACATTGCAAAATTTTAGGTACATACTCTGTAGTATCAAGACTTTGTTTTTACATATCTAATTTAAAATACAAAAAAATAGTTTCTTCAACCTTGCAACAATGATAAATTAACTGATAGTTAATCTTTCGAAATTTTTTGATTGTCTTTTTGTACCCACTACAAAATATATTTCATCATCATCCAGTAATAAAGCTTCTTTTGAGAGCTAGTCAACTTCCTTGTTATAAACTCTATATATGTGTTGAGCTTTAAGTTGTTGAAAACTCTCGCTCAACACTCTAATTTTTGTCATCCAAGGCTGCAGAGAGACCACTTGTAGGTTGTTTTCATTAGATAACCAATCAATAATAATCTTTGAGTCACCTACCAGTTTTAACCTTGTTACCTTTTTATAACATGCAAAATATAAGATACACCACAAGGATAGGAGTTCACCCCTAGTATTAGTTCCTCTACCACAATTCATCTTTACTTTGAAAGTGTCCAAAAATGGACATTTCAACAAAGCTCCAGCCCACATTTAGCACCCTTATCTTGTGAGGCACCATCAAATAACCCCACTTCCATATCCCAGTCAAGTATAGGAGGCCTATGAATCCTATTAGGCTTGGTAGGTTGCTATTTTTTTGTTTCTCCCAAGTATTGTAGTATATAGTTTCATAATGTAACGTCGGCCACCCAGGTCGGGCCACGATACACGGGATAACGCTTTCATTCTCCCTGTGAAACATACTGTTATCAGATAAATCAGTAGATGCGGACATGAACTAATCCCCCTAGATCCACCTGGATCTAGAACAAAACAAGACAGAACAAGACACTTTCTCTAAGTTGTGATCATTGAGTTTACTATCCAAAGAGGAATAGATATCATACCTTATGAATTTCTTCCTTATATCTTTGTTGTCCCTTCTTCACTCCAGTGCTCTTGTAGAATCAGATCTACGATAACACAAACCAACAGACCTGAAAGCAATAATAATAAAACTCAATGATAACCTAAACATGTGATCAAGGAATCATGTAATAAAATACTAATCATTTTATGGGAAAGAGACGTGTCACCGTATTATATTAATGAAAAGTGGAAGATACAACCAAATTGCCTTGATGTCGCAAGTTCCCTTTTAGTGGTCCTTCGTCCCAACACACACATCCAGTTGCTCTGAAATTCATATGAAGATGATCCACAAAAGCTTGATGGACAAATGGAGGCCTCAAGCATCACTAAGAATAGGATTCTTCACACACTCTTCAGCAGCCTATTCTTTCACCAATTCTCTCCTTGATCTTGCTCAACGGGGCTTAACCTTTTCCATGAGAAGCCCATGATTATATAGGAGAAGGTGAAGTGGTTAAAAGGATGAGAATGATCCCACCAAATCAAAGAAACCAGTTGGATCACAACCATACAGATGCCACCTCACATTCTAGAAGATTCACCTTCTAGAAACTTCATGAAACCTCTTTCCTCTTTTAGCATTGGAACGTCGTTGCACCCTACCTATAGAACATCCTGTGGAAACCCTATGGGCCAGCTATAGGGCAGCCTGCGGAAATGATGGATTTCCGCACTGTGTTGTATGGGTAGCCTGCGGACCCTTTCTAAAAAGAAGCTTTGTAAGGTAGGAAAGAAGCTACTCTTCTCAGGCAAAAGTCGTGTTGGGAGCATGAACACATGTCTATGATATCATCATTAGAATGACCAAAATAATGTGTAACAGAATGCCCCCCAAAGTATGAAAATGGAACTCGTGACAGCCGAAATACTTTGTAAAAAATGTGTGTTTGTGTCAGAAATGAGGAGCGCACCAATTAGGAACCTGCAAACAATCAAGCATATGCATAATATTACATCATGTCTGAAGTAGGCATTCCCATGTACAGACTATAAATGATTGAAATCATAAATACAAGTCATGGCCACCAATTATACACCGTGGATCCATGTCATCAAGATTCTACATAGCCACCGGGAATACAATGTGGATCTATGTATAGGAAAATTCAGATACAGACATAGTCGTGAAACATACAAAGTGGATCTATGTGTCAACTCAAATCATAAATACTCCATCGCAACCTGGAACAAAAATGATGAGGTCCAGGGTCTTCAATCCTGTCGTGCATTAGTACGAATCTAGCCATGTTATTACAAGTGTTGAAGTCAAACATGGTGAGAAACCACTTGATTAGCGGTCGTTAATGAAAATCGTTAACAAGTGTGAGGGAAATCACCATTGATGTCAATGACCCCCAAGGTACGATAGTACAATCCAATGAGTGTGAATAAATAAGTTGAGGTTGAACACTCGATGGAATCCATCGATCAGGGACCAATGATGTAAATCTATTGTCGAAAGCGAAGAAACCTGCCATTGAGGCATGCAGGCTCTAAGGCACTAAGTAGTTTCTAAGTCTCGTTGTTGGATAATGAGTTGAAGTCGACAGGAAAAGACTCGTCACAGGATGGCCTTGATGTATCCCCCATCAAATGACATGAAACAAGTAACAGATTTAGGGTAGAGAAAAATGTGAATATGATTTGGAACAGACACAAGGAAGGCCAACATGATAAGAATTGACAATTGCAAATGGTCGACTCAATAGAGGGCTCGATTGAATTTCTCTTGAACATATGGATGGCACGACATTGGGCTTTGTAGCATAGATTCAAAGATGACCTAAGATATGAACTTGCAAAAAGTCAGATGAGAGACAAATGGATTTCCCAACCCGGATTCAAATAACAAAAGAGGTGTCATGTTCAAGGGCGACGCTTACTGCCATTAACACAAATATAGAGACACATCCCTTTCCCAAATTTTCCCCTGCCATTTCTGGTGAGTACCTCTTTACTTTTATGCAAGCTTGAGGAAGATAATATATGCTTGTTGATGTAAGCTCATCCTTCGGACGAGTCCCTCGGAGTATTTTTAACGAACCCTAAGAAGGAGTGGTTTGGTTCCGTATGGGTCTATCGATGTTTGTTTAAGTTCTAAGGCACTAAGTAGTTTCTAATTCTTGTTGTTGGATAATGAGCTGAAGTCGACAGGAAAAGACTCATCACAGGAGGGCCTTGATGTATCCCCCATCAAATTACATGAAACAAGTAATAGATTTAGGGTAGAGAAAAATGCAAATATGATTTGGAACAGACACAAGGAAGGCCAACATGATAAGAATTGACAACTACAGATGGTCGACTCAATAGAGGGCTCGATTGAATTTCTCTTCAACATATGGATGGCACGACATTGGGCTTGGCAGCATAGATTTAAAGATGACCTAATATATGAACTTGCAAAAATTCAGATGAGAGACAAATGGATTTCCCAACCTGGATTCAAATAACAAAAGAGGTGCCATGTTCAAGAGCGACGCTTACTGCCATTAACACAACTATAGAGACACATCCCTTTCCCAAATTTTCCCCCGCCATTTCTAGTGAGTACCTCTTTACTTTTACGTAAGCTTGAGGAGGATAATATATGCTTGTTGATGTAAGCTCATCCTTCGGACGAGTCCCTCTGAGTATTTTTAACGAACCCTAAGAAGGAGTGGTTTAGTTCCGTATGGGTCTGTCGATGTTTGTTTAACGAGTCCAAAGATAGAAAACTCAAAGGATTTTCATGTTTATAGAGTCTGGAAAAACACTTAAAAGAGAACTCTCTCAGTTCCTTTTTCATAAAACAGTTCGACGGGACCGAAAAAGTGATAAATTATCTCCCGTCGAACGTTTTATTCAAATACTTTTACAAGCGTGAACAAAACAAGGTCGCTCGACAATCTTTTCGTTTTTAAAGAGTGTGAAAAGAGATTAAAGATTACTCCATAAGTTTCGTTATTTTCATGTTACCATGACGAGTACGAAAAGACGACAAAAGTATACTCGGTCACGTTCTCATTGTTTTTCGAGCACGACAACAAACAAAGACTAAGATCGAGGTTTTTTTTTTTAAACCCTAAAAAGTAATCGTACACGCGATGAAAAAGACAAACAAATCACAAAAAAGTGTCTGTACTCCATTGTTTGGAACCTTAGCCTGCTCATCTGCAAGAAACAACACTCGTGAAACCATTAGTTTTTTGAGAAAATATATTTAAATAATATAAAATATATTTAGAAAAAGTAAAAAATGAGATAAATAGAGGTAAGAAATCATTTTCACTATTTCAATTGTGTTTGATCAAAAAACTTTGTCCAAAAGCCCTTTTTCACCTCGGATTTCGACAGTCGATTTTGGAGGCCTCGAGCGATCATTCAGTGAACAGTTTGCGTGAAAATAGTAAGTACCTCGTCCTCTTCCTTTTTAATGGTTTAAAATTCATTTTAATCAGTCAAAAGATAGATTTTTGGGTGAATGTTTGGACCATGGGTGCGCGTTGGGCCCACCACAGGTGCCCTATATCGGGGCCTATTTCCGTAGGCGCCTAACGGTCCACCTGCGAAAACTCTGCTCTCTTACCAAGGCCCAATCACGGCGGCATAAAACCCAAAAGAAAAAGATACGGTGGATCAAAAAGACTTTCAAATTATGATAATTCAAGGTGCTAACTCCTTTATTTCCATTCCCATGCAGGTATTTTGATTGCAAAAATGTTAGAATGGAGAGAAAGGTAACATTAAGATGATGATGCAATGGCTTTGAATGATCCGGGCACTATAAATTCCCTAAGACAGTGTGGTCTATTAAAATTCTTCAAGATCCAGGGCATGAGATCCCAGTTGAGACTGTTGGAATATTTTCTCTGAATGTGGGATGTGGACCAACAAGTATTCCATGTGGGTGTTCATGTTCTCTCTTTGGACATCGAAGAAATTTAATTTTTGATAGGGTTTTCCCATCATGGGGTGCAAGTGACCTTAATAGGAGGTCGAGGTGGGGGTTTACCGATGAGTGAATACATCATATGCTATTGTGATCCTAGGGCCGAATGGCACAAGGGTATGGTGGATATCAAAGGGGTTCGTGATCTAACCTTGAGAACCATCATATTCACCATTGCACGGATGGCAGGGAGTGCTTCTCCACACATGGATTTGCAGAGCTATTTCCAGTATGCGATAGAATGCACAAAACCTCGTGTGTTCAACTGGTGTGATGGATTGCTCTGTAGCATGAAGAGCCAGTTGATCAAGAGAAAGAATGGGGATCTAAAATAGTTTGGGTACAGTTCCATTTTGGTATCTTTCTTCTTGGAAAGAGTCCCTCACTTTCGCCTACAGGTAGATTGGAATATACCAACGCCACGAGATCCGCAGATGAAAAGGTGGTGTGATCTCATGTCCCAACATGCAGCATGCCCCATTATTAGATATAATGACACATTTTTTGATTGGTTGGAGCCCCAGATATTGATGATCGGTGACTATGCATATGTTGGGATGGATTTCCGCAGTGATCATGACTTAGTGTTACTTGAGGGTTCTCAGTGGGGGGAACTAGGTGAGAAAGACATTTTGCTTTTATATTGTTTTTGTACACATTTTCAAAATATTAAATGTTTTTATATGTTTTTTTATCTGATAACTAACCAAAAAATCTCGACCATGCAGATGTAGGGCCATTCAGACCCTCAGGTACCTCCCCTGTCTAGAGACGAGGAGAAGCAGAGGTAGTGGCAGGATGGGATGCAAACGACTACAAGTAAATCGAACAAAATCTAGAGGGTTTAACTGCAGGGATCCCAGACATGTCCATTGGCGAGGTCCCGAGGCGTTTCCAGCGCCATACTATAGGCGTGGTTGGTCCATTGAGACGATTGCTCCATAGGGTAGCAAGTGCAGTAGTGTGTTACCGAGAGCAGCATCCATGATGTTATTTTTGTAGAAGCCATAAGCTTCATTTTTTATATTTTGGTCTTCGGACGGAAAACAATATTTTTGTAAAAACTTTTGATCGTTATATATAAATACATGAGGCATCTACCGGCTTAGATTGCTTTGTTTGATACATGTGATTTGTGATTTGGTTTATAAATGTATCATATGTATGTCTAACACATAATTATTGAACACATCAGTCAATGTATTTAGACATCTAGGAATGTGTTGATACTCGATATAATCAAAATAACGATCCAAGAGGCGAATTCGTAAATATACTCGTAACAAAGTAGGAATTCTAATAGCATAGACATTACTTAACTGTTTCACCACTAGCTATGAATCAAGTCATATGACCAGAAAAAGAATCCCAAGTAAGATAGCATCGGTCAAAATTCGATAACGGCGCTATACTCTGCTATATTATTGGTTGCACGACCGAGGCAAACACCATGTAGACTAATAAGTTCATTTGTGGGTGAATAGATTGCCCATGCAGCAGAAGCTAGGTTCTGAGTACTACTAATAGCGCCATCAGTGAAGCCAAGGTAGGGAAATGAAGACTCCAACATCTAAAAACCAAGCACAACGTAAGATAAGCGGTCGAGGGTAAAAACCAAATAAGGAAAAAAAATGCACAAACGTAGCACACAACAATATGATACAGTTGTTCGATTATTGAGAGGGAGGGTGAATCAATAATAGCGTAATTATAATCCTGTTTCTTCAAATGTTATATCAATGTAGAATTATTATCCAATAATGAGCAGTAAGAAATAAACAATCACACACATACATAGTACACCACTGTTTTACGTGAAAACCTAAATCGGGAGAAAACCATGGAATGTTTTTTCTTATATGTCTTGAAGAATTACATTCATTGGAAGCACCAACTTCCTTTGTTTTCTAGCTGCAACTGGAAGGAGGCTCCAACCCCCTATTTTCTCAGGCTACAACTTGAGGGAAGCTCCAACTCCCCAATTCTCTAGCTACAACCAGAAGGAGGCTACAACCCCCAATGTTCTCCAGCTACAACCAGAAGGTGGTTACAACCACCTATCCTTGCCCCATCCTACCACCCTGAAGTAGAAGTAGAATGATGGAACCATTGTCACACTATCACTGTTATATATACCACTGTAAAGTTGTACCAATAAATCTAAACCATGCATCAACCATGCATCAACCTATACCTCAACCTATAATCAACCTGTACCATAAACAAGTGCATCAACCATGCACCAACCTGTAATCAAATTGTACCATAAACAAGTGCATCCAACCATGTACCAAGTATGTACCAATCATGTGTCAACT
>JZKD02S1712203.1:315580-348893 GCA_000966675.3 Picea glauca | reverse complement strand
ACCCATCAAACAAACTTGGGTCCATTACCCAAACCTGGGGTCTCCAACTTCTCATGGCCATAACTCTCTAACCATGAGGAATTATGTGATGTTCCACATACCATCGAAAATGAAAGGACAAGAACTATCTATATAGGATATTTTCCCTGAAAAAATCAATTTCCTTCATCTCATTATTCCACAATTAAGCATGGGTTCTCTTACTCCACAAAGCGTCTTCCCATGAGGGCTTTCACCATAAGGGGACCACTTTGGATTTCATCCATATTTACTTCTTATCAACCATGAAAAAACAATAATGATTCATATTTACATCAAACAATATTGGGTCCATTACCCAATCCTTTGTGCTACAGGGCTTTCTTCAAGGGTTGACATCAATGACAACCAACCTTAATCAACAACAATAAAATACAAGTACTCATGCCGAGATAGTATAAGCATAGTACTTCTTCAAGTAAATCCCATTTCTATATTCACTCAAAGGAATTCCATCATAATATACTAACTCGTAAGCTCCCTTCTCCAATACTCGTTTGATGATATAAGGGCCTCGCCACATGGCCTCGAATTTTTCGGCTCCTAACAAATCATGATCTTGTTCATAGAGGAGAACTAGATCTCCCTCAGAGAAAACACGTGGTTTGACATGTTTTTCGTATTGGGCTTTGACATGTTTCTTCTGGGTTTCAATAACTAGGGTGGCATCATGATGGGCTTCATCCAATTGCATCAAATAGGACAAACGTTCTTCTTCAGCAAAGGTGTTTGGGAGAAGTTCAACAACTAGTTTTAACGATGGAATTTCACATTCAATAGGTAGGATAACTTCTATACCATACACTAATTGGAAAGGTGTAAACCCCATGGTAGACTTCATGGACATCTGATAGGCCCATAATGTTGAGAACAACATCGTGTGCCAGCTTGTTATGTGAATTCCTATAATCCGTCGAAGCATGGTGATAAGAACCTTGTTGATCGCTTTGACTTGGCCATTGGCTTGCGGATAGTAGGGGGTTGAGTTTTCATGTCGAAGACCCAAATTTTTTGTAAGCTCAGACATCATGAAGTTTTGAAAGTGGCTATTGTGATCAGTGACAATAGACTGTGGGATTCCAAATCGTGTGATGATGTGACTGAAAATGAAAAGTGCTACAGTTTTTCTAGTGTTGTCGAATGTAGACATTGTCTTGGCCCATTTCGTGAAATAATCCACGGCTACAATAATGTATCCATGCCCCTCGGCCGAGTGAGGGTTACAGGTCATGAAATCGATACCCCATTTAGCGAAAGGTCCAACGGAAACTACAGGGTGTAAGGGAGCGGGAAGAGATCTTATCTTATTGTTGTATGTTTGGAAAGCATGGCATTTTTGAATGGCAGTAATACAATCTTTAAATAAAGAAGGCCAAAAATACCCACCGCGTAAGATCTTCTGGGTAGTAACATACCCAAACATGTGACCACCACATGCTTCAGAGTGGTAGTCATTTAAAGCTTTCGCAGCTTCATCATAGGTGAGACAGCGTCGAAAAACAGAGTCAACCCCATGGTGATAAAGAGTGTCACTAAGGATGATGTAGTGACGGGCTTGATAGCGTATTGGATGACGGTCAGTGCTAGATAAATTGGGTTGGAAAATCTAAGTTTGGAGATAGACAATGATATCCCCATACCAAAGGTCGTCAGAACTAATCAGAAAAAGAGACACATTGGGTAAAGAGTCCTCTGCCACATTTTATGTCTCAGTGTAGGGAAGGTTGCATTCATTTAAGCGAACACTGAGGATTTCTTAGACTTAGCACGTTCAAATTCTAAGTCAAACTCCTGGAGGATGACTATCCATTTGGAGTATTTTCCCCCGAGAAATTGCCGGGTAAGAATGTGTTGCATGGGACTGCAATCAGAAATTATGGTGGTCTTGTGGAGTAAGATATAGTGACGAAATCGTTGGACAGCTTGGATAGCTGCCAAGGCCAGTTTTTAAAAATCTAAATACTTGGCTTCAGTAGTCGTGAGACTCCGACTCAAATAATAAATGACATGTTCATCGTGTAAATCGTCTTCTTGGACCAGAACCATGGCGATGGTCGAATCTGAAGCAGCAAGATAAAGGAAATAATCTCGACTATAATCAGGCGGGAAAAGTAGTCGGGTACGGGTTAAATTTAATTTCAAAGCGTCGAAGGTTTTATTGATAGTGGTGTCCCATACAAATTCAGAGCCTTTATTTAATAGTTGAGTAAATCCGAGTGTTAACTCAGCGTAGTTTGGGATAAAATGACGTAGAAAGTTTACCTTCCCTTGCAAACTTTGTAGCTTGTGAAGTGAAGAAGGAGGAGGGAGATTGAGAATCACCTCAACCTTCAAAGGATCTACCATGATCCCTTAACGTGACACAAGAAATCCTAAGAGTCGGTCAGACTCCACACAAAAGACACATTTTTGGGGGTTTAAGCATATACGATAGAACCGACAACGAAGGAAAATGGCTTGGAGGTGGGTCGAATGATCACTACGATGCATGGAATGTGTTGGTAGGTCATCTAAATATGGTTGTACAATGTGCTTAATATCATGGAAATCATAAGACATAGCACGTTCAAACATTGCACCAACGTTCTTTAAATTGAAGGGAAGTTTATGATAGGCAAAAGTGCCCCAAGGACAAATAAAAGAGGTTTTGTGTTGATCTGCGGGTAAGGTGTTGATCTGCGGGTAAGATGTTGATCTGATTATATCTAGAGAAACCTTCCATCAAAGAGAAGATTTCACTTCCAGTGCAATCGTCAACGATTTGGTCAACGAAGGAGGTAGGAAAGTTGTCCTTAGGACAATCTTTGTTGATATCCCTATAATCAACACAGACATGGATCGTACCTTGTTTCTTGCTAACTGGAACTAGATTGGATACTCAATCAGTCAAAGCCACTGAAAAACTAAAGTCGACTTTAACAAGTTTTTCTACTTCAATCTTAATAGCAGCCACTTTATAGGGGTGGACCGAACGAAGTCTCTGCCATATGGGTTTCGCGCCCGGGTACATCTTGATTTTGTGTACAACAATATCAGGGCCTATGCCAAGCATTTCTTCGTAGCTCCACGCGAAGATGTCACGAAATTCTTGGAAAAGTGACTTATATGTGACAACCTCCTCGGTGGAACAGGAAGCTTCAATATGGGCATTTTCAACAACTCCAGGTTTTATAGAGATGTCGAGGGGGATGGTGGGTGAAATGTTACTTAAGTTCCCTTCATATAACACATCGTGTGTGGAGTCAGGAACCAAAGAAATAACGACAATGGTCGACGGGGTCAAGATCCGTTGGTAACTCTCAAGTGTGTTGTTCGAGGAAGAGAATGGAACGATGATGTCCATCATCCCAAGGGGTATCTTCCATATACATAACCGACATAATCATATCATCTATGGGAAAAGTGACATGGAAAGGGTCAAGAGATGAATCACCAAAAGAGGGAGTAGAAGGGTCAGCCGATTGAATGGCTTGGAAGGTGGATTCAACCGGACTTAAAGGCATCTGGTCAGCGTAGCAAATATAATCACCGGGTGCGGGTATTATCCAAGGGCCATAAGACACGGGAGTTTCATGGACAGAGGTGGATATCATATTAATCGAGGCAACCAAAGGAGGTGGAACATCGAGTGGTGGGATTGGAAATGTACCCATCAGAGATGAATCTTTTAGTAGACCCACATCGACATTATTATACCCAGGGGGTGTCTTTGCAATGAAAGGTACATTGTTGGTACATGTATCAGAGTTAAAGAAGATCAGTTGGTCTACTATAACTACTTTTCGCTTATGTGGAAAGCACACGATGTGGAAAAGAGTGGACACAACTACATGCATGGAATCGATCCAGCTACGGCCAAGTAAAAGGTTGTAATCGAGAGGAGCGTCAAAGACCTCAACTTCAACGTTGACCATTTTGCCTTCTAACATAATAGGCAAATATGGGAGGACACCGTAAGGTTTAAAGCCAGAGCCATTAAAGGCTTTGAGTGTGTTGTGTGATTCAGTTAAGGGAGGCGAGCCGATGGCTTTCCATCAGGCAATAGACATGACACACGTCAAGGCACCCTCATCAATAACTGTTCTTGTCGGAGACAACAACTTGGATTTGAAATGTGAGCTGAGGGGGTAACCTTGGAATGTGATCTTCCAAGTCAAATATTATTAAATTTGTATCCATAGGGTCGATTCCACTTATAGCTTTCAACAGTGCCTTTCGTTGTGTAGGACAACTCTGAAGGACTTCGAGGGCTGACATCGCAGACGGTGCTTGTGCCAGATCTTCTACTATACTGTAGTTCTGGGCAGCACAAGCATGAGGATTGAAAGCAGAATTTCGAACCACACCCTTGGGAGGAGGGCGAAGGACCGTATCGGAGTTTGATCGTTCGAGATGAAGAGGACCATTGGAAGGTGGAGCCGAGGGAGATTGTTGAACCAATAGAGGTGGCATATCGTCAACTTTCTCCTTGGAGGAAGAGTAATATTTGGCACGAGTGGTAAGTATGATGTCATTATTCTTTGAATCGTCATTACACATAAATACATAGGAGGTAGTGAAGGAAAAAGGTTTATCATGGATGACCAATTGAGGCTGTTGTTGAGAAGGGAAGGGTTGAGACAAGATGGCGGGTGTAGGAGGTTTTGGGGTCCCTTGGAGGAACTTCATGACCTCAACACGTCTCGGACAATCCTTCGTGTAGTGATCATCACCACAGATAAAGCAAGGATAGCGAAGTTTGTGTTTATCCTTATCATCGACAGGTTGTGACTTGGTCTTGTTGGGTTGTGGATTGTTATTTTTATCCTCCTTATTCCCACCCTTCTCTTCTTTAGATTTATTCTTACCGATAGGAGTCGATTGAATGGCGTTCACTTCTAAAGTTTTACTGGTGGGAGGGGTGGGCGTCAGAGCAGTTTGAACATTAGAAGCATGGGATTTGGGCGTGGTGTGAGAGGTCTATGCAGATTGAGGTTGACCATGGAAAGTACCTATCACACCATCAGCTCCATGAGAATTTGTTAGGGTTGTTGAGGTGGTCGTGTGACACACGCGCCCGCAACCTCTCAACCTGCAGTTCGGAAGGTCCACGTGCTCACAAGATATTTCCTTTCCCACGGCCCAAAGAACTCTAAATGGCTCTTTTATTTCCCTATCAGGAAATTTGCACCCACAACAAACTCTCACGGGATCCCCTCTTTACACTTGGGGATCGTACTTCGCAACCTCATGAATCCAGTGGTCAAGCGTTGGTCTCTCGAATCCCCGAAACCCGAAACAGTCAACACTGACCTTTCCTTTTTCCTTTCAGGACTTTCCCTATCGCGATTTTAGCGATCGCGACATCAAGAAACTTGTCTCCCCGACTCTCGAATCTCGATTTGTCGAAACTCTGATACACTCGCGATCTTTGACTTTTCAACACCACTTCACTTCATCGGGACTTCACACTTATCAATATTGTGAATCCTAATGCCAAGGGTTTGTAACTTCACCCCGCGAAACTCTGAAATGGCATGCCACCTGTCCACTCACTGACTCCTCCGTGGCCCACACAGATCCTCTTGGCTTTCAGGATATCGCGTTTCATGATTTCGCGATTCCCGTTGCAAAATTTACGGGACTTCCACCCACGAAACCCCAATATAGAATCCTCGTGTAAATCCAATGGCCCTTGTGGCTCAGATCTATGGTCCTACTCCTCCTAAGCTTAGAACCCTTAGGAATACTCGCAGTAACTCCCTTGCTTCTCCGTGAGATCTGATGGCTCACGGGATTTCGCCAATTTTCCACTGATAATTCCGACCGTCCGTTCCTCCTTGGCGATTTCTGTGAATACCTAAGTGTTCCTCCACAAACTTGTCCACCTGCGGCACAAACTTACGACGCCTTCCTAATTCTTCCAGGTATAACTTCTGTGCAACCCTTTCAGCAATTATAAGGCTTTGTCCTTCTTGAGCTTCCTTATAACTCAGAGTCTTAGAGAAGACTCTTGCACACACTCCTTGCGGAAACCTTCAGACACTTCCAAGTGTTGAATTTCCTTCAACCCTGTGCACACCTACAGCAGCACTCTCTCAAT
The DNA here is from genome assembly GCA_000966675.3 of Picea glauca. Lineage (NCBI taxonomy): Eukaryota > Viridiplantae > Streptophyta > Pinopsida > Pinales > Pinaceae > Picea > Picea glauca. Next base: position 342,772 of record JZKD02S1712203.1, on the reverse strand, counting down.
GCTTCACTCAGGTCCACAACCCTGAAACTTCACTCAACCTGCGCACTCCTTGAACGTCTCATGTGCCCAACTGCACCTTTTTGTGTGAATGAGAACAAAAGCTATCCCTATCTGAACCATTTGTCAACGCACTCTTTGCGAACAATTCGACTGCACTCCTTGCAGGAACCCTTGTTCAGATAGAGAAACAATTGAAACTCATTCCTACTCCCTTTCAGACTTCAAACTCAAAACATGAAATCATATACACAGCATATAAAGCAAATATATAACAGGGAGCAAACATTCATGAGCATATCATTCAACATTAATACACAGAGAACAAACACGAAACCATGAATTTGAATCAAACTCTTTCTATTAATCCAAATATATGTACATGGGTGTTCTTACACAGCTCTCTGCATGCTCTTTTCATGTTCTTCCCAACAATGTTGCTTCATAATCTGTTACAATACACAATGAAGGTGTCTATATCACGTTTCCCTCTTGCGCTCTAGAACTATCTAATCTAGAATTGAATTCTATCTACTTTACATTAACTACTATAAATGCCTTCTACCTACTAAGGACGAGAGAAAATCGCTCAAGGTCCATTTACATTTTACAAAGGCGCTCCTTCTTAATTATCTTATTTAAGATGGCGCATCAATTTCAAGGTAATTTCAAAATTTGTGTTGGGCTTGTCTAGCTGTTCGTTGTCTCCGCGTTGGCTCGCTTAAGATGCTCCTGCATCATCGTGGTAGAAGGATGAGGTGCATCAGGGAGCATATCATAAAGAGTACCCGTTTGTGAATAAACAAGATCAAGATACTGGGCACGACTGATCGCTTGTTTTTCTGTGACAACTCCACCCATAGAAATGTCTTTAGATATGTCATTCACGAAGGATTTCGTGAACCATTTTGCAAATAACTGATTGGGAAGATTGAGTTTGATTAGACGTTGTCTTTGTCTCAACTCGTGAATGTGATCGGAGATATGAGTGGCTTTACTATGCTTGAAAGAACTCAAAATATCGGTCCTTGTTTCATAACAGATTGGAAACTGTTAGTGAGTGAGGAAATCCATAGCTATGGTATTGAAATCGGTGAATAAGCCTCATGGTAACTCTATATACCACTTTGCGGCTGAACCCGTGAGAGTTCGCTGGAAAAGACATAATCGAATGGATTCATCCATCAAATATTTCGATGAACACCAAAGGTGGAAAGTCATGAAATGATTTTTTGGATCCTCTCTTGGTTTACCATCGAACTTAGGAATGTGGGATGGGAGTTTGGCCGGTATGATAGGCCAATGAGGAGAGTGACGGATAGGATCATTCAAAATTCTAGACAGATCGGGGAGGTCCAAAGTGGCCAAAAAGGGTAACTGTCTATTCACATGAGGGTATTGGTGACTTTGGGGAGGAAGTCTCGTCGGTACACCAGTAGAACTGTAAGCAGTTTGCATATAATGCGAAGATCCGAGCAGAGTCGGTTGTTGGTGTGGAGGCATGTAGCCTGTGGAGTTGGGTTGGTTAGGGATGTTCCCTTGGAAAGGAATACTGGACTGAACATTCAGGCCCCATGTGGGATTCAAAGAACCTAGATATGTTTGACGGTAGTTTGGGGGTACCAAAACACTGGTTGAGAAGGTTGTCCCCCAGAGGGTTGTGGGTTCGCTTGAAGGTTCCAAAGGTCAGCTAACAAGTTTGATGCGTTTGATCCAGATTGTGAATTATAAGTTCCAATCTGAGATTGTCCTCCATAAGGAAGAGGTGCCCCAATTTGAGCATGATCCCCGGATTGAGGTTTCCCCCCGACATAAGATTTCCCCCTAGCAGGAACCTGGTAACCAGAAGTGAGGACATGATGAGTGATACCAATCGGATTGGAGCCACTAGGGCCAGATATTCCATGAAGAGGTGGATAAGACCCCCCGGAAGGTGTGGGAACATAACCAGCAGAGGTATTATGCCCAACTGGTACTCCGGATGGAATTTGGGTATGGATAGCAGCAGAATGATTCAAAGCGTGATACCCAAGAGGAAGAGAAGGAGTAGGTCTAGAGGAACTTGTTGTACCAATGGGAGCATGGTTGAACACTATATTCCCGGAGGGAATAGTCGTAGCATGAGGAAGAATCATATAGTGGGCCATTTGAAAAGAGACGGTTGAACTAGGGCTAACTGACTAGGATTCTGAGATAGCAAAGAGATAGGAAGTTGTACTGGAAAAATGACCTAGGGAGACTCTGAAGACAGTAGACGTCTGGGGTAGCTCAGGGATGGCGGGTATATATGCTCCTACCCCTAAGCCATAAAGGTCTCATACCATACGAGGGGGGCTTCTAACTATGTCAGTAGTCTAGAAAGGATCGTTGACTCCAAAAGGTCCAGTTAGAGTTCCAGAAGAAACAACAACAAGTTCCCCGATAGAATTCATTCGGAGAAAACGTCTTTCATATCCAGGAGGGATGTGGAAAGCTTCCATAGAATTGAAAATAATTAGGAAACTTTCCAAAGAGGCCGAACCTTCCTCTTGTGTTACGTTGGTATCCTGGACTTCACTCTATTAAGGAGAGCCCTCTGATGTTTGAAGGGATATAGGGGTAGAATCTTCCATGTTTTCCGGTGGAAGTCCCTGTACCCTTCGTGAACGACAAGGACGGTCTATGTTGGCAGAACCAAAAAATATACGGAAAAAATCTATGGCCAATTATGTAAACAAACAGCACTCGCTAGTAAAATCTAGGAATCAAAACCAAGCAAACAAAAACTTCCTATTCTGAAGTCACTATTTTGTGATGAAATCCAATGTCGAGACAAGAAGGGGTTGGGCTAGTGTGGAAAAGTTACGTTGACGACCTGCTTAACGTACTTACACCCTGGTGCAAGCTCCCACACATAATCATGGGTATATCCTCCAAGGAGCCCGAATGAGTCTGGCCAACGTCGATTCCAGATACTGTGGAGACTTGCCCCTCCACAGTCATCTTATGTAAGATCCTAAGAAGATAGGCTACTAAAGTTACCACAAACAATAGTGATTCCTGGGGAAACAGTCGACAGTCCGATCCACACGCAAGGGCAAGGTATCGAGCCCGAAATCAACTTGAAAGGATTCCAGTCATCATTGTGGGTATACCTTCAAGTGGCCCCCATAATACGTGCAATCTCTACACTGAGATCAACAAAGCAGGGTAAGTAACCCTGTGAATCTCAATACAACCTCAGGTTTGACCCTTGTGTGAGAAGGGCTTCCCAGGACAAAATGTTGCAAATGGATTTGGACACTCCCTATCATAAGATACTATTGTGTGTTTTGTGATTTGGAGAGTGTGTCTCACTGCCTATTCCAAATCCCTAGCCTAGCTAATGTTGGTGTAAAAGAGCCCTAGAAAAAGTTACTAGTTGAATTTTAGAGTTCCGTAATATTATTAAAGGTTGTCGTTACTCAAGAGGGAGACGGGAATGAAACCAATGTTGTGTAAGAATTTTACCCAATAATCATGCAAATAGAAATGAATGATGCAGACCTTCGTTCAATGAATTCTACCTACAGTAGGGAGAAAGTATTCTTCCGGAACAATGTGAACTACGACATACAATCCCTTTTATTTTGAATGTAATACCAAACAATCATGGACAATATGATTCCACTATTCGTTCTTTTTCAATTTTTTGAACGCCACTATTTTCTGTATAAGCGATTACTTAAAAGACTGAAAAGACTTTAATTTTTTCCTTTCGAGAAACCAAAGCAATTGTCCAAGGATGCATATTGATAATATGCATCCTTAACGTGTCCTATAACACTTGGTTTAACCTCTTTGTCTGTCCATCAATTTGAGGGTGATAGGTTGTACTAAATAGCAATTTAGTTTCAAAACCAACAAATAGAGTTTTCCAAAATTTTGAAGTAAATTTTGTATCTCTCTTTGATATGATTTCCTCAAGCATTCCATGCAGTCTAAATATTTCTTTCATGAAAATATTGGCAATATCTATTGCCTTGCAAGTTGACTTTATGGGAATAACGTGAGCATCCTTGCTCAACTTGTCCACAACTAACATAATAGAATCATTATGCTTGGTTGATTTAGGTAATCTTATGATGAAATCCATGGAGATGGTTTCCCATGGAGAAATCCATTTGAGGTTCCCTGACTCGATCAAGGCTGAACTGGAAGAAATTGAAGGCAAAATCAAAGATAAAGGATAAAGCCTCATGTCTAGGGAACATGTCCAAGAGGAAGATAAAACCTATTGGTTGGTGAAATCCATGATAGCCCAAGTATTGGAGGAGCAAAGTATTCCATAATAAGATATTTGACATAGATTTGAATTGTTAGAAGGGAAATTTGAAATAGTTTGGAAGGTTGTGTTTGGTATCAAAATTGTTGTCTCTCAAGTTAATGAGGAAGTTGGAGAAACATACCTAAAGAGGGCCCTCGTGACTCTATTGGAATACATGTCAACCCAATTTGCATTGAATAATACCCCTAGCCTTTGGCCACAGCTCTGGAAGAAGAAAGGGAGGTACATAAGCCAACAACCTAACCCTAAAGGACATTGTCCTATCCCCTCTGTTTGAATTTGGAATGATCTTTTACTACTTAGTTTACTTTTGAATTTGGAATGATATTTTACTACTTAGTTTACTTTTGTTGTATTAGTATGAAACTTAGTGATATAATGTTCTTTTGTTCAATTATAAATAGACTAGTTTTTATGCAAGGAATAGAATTTAATTATAAATAAAACTAATAAAATTAAAGTTACTATATGATCTGATCTATATTACACTCTTGCTAGTTTTTATGATGCGTAATGTAAGATTTGCTTCAAACAATCTAATTGTTTTACCTTCTTTGAATTTGATTGAATATAAATATTAACGTTCATTGATTTTTATTAAAAAAAGTAAGTATCACAATTATTGCACAACATCCAATTAAAACATTATACTTCAGTAATTCGATGATGAGCAAATGGAGTGATTATATTGTTCATTGATTTTTATAAAAAATATTAAGTATCACAATTCACAACATCCAATTAAAACATTATACTTCATTAATTCGATGATGAGCAAATGGAGTGATTTTATTATTGTAAAAAATAATTCTCTTTGACTTCTATTTTAAGCACGGAACTATCCATTATCTTAGGTTATTTAGATTCATGTATTTTATTATGTTATTTTTAAATATATTAAAATTTGCAAATATATAAAGAATATAAGTTATTAAAAATTGAATTTCATTTTTTTTAATAAAAAAAAATACTTATATTAGAAAATATAAATAGTCTTTTACAAAATTTGACATTTAGAGCAAAACTTTAATTCCCTTTTATATATAAGAACATAAGTTATTATCACATTAAATTATACTCCATAACATTGCAAACTTGTAAGTACATACTATATAGTATCACGTCTTTGTTTTTACATATCTATTTCAAAATACAAAAAAATAGTTTCTTCAATCTTGCAACAATGATAAATTAACTGATAGTTAATTTTTCGAAATTTTTTGATTGTATTTTTGTACCCACTACAAAATATATTCCATCCTCATCCAGTAATAAATTTTCTTTTGAGAGCTAGTCAGTTTCCTTGTTATAATCTCTATATATATGTTGAGCTTTAAGTTGTTGAAAACTCTCGCTCAACACTCTAATTTTTGTCATCCAAGGCTGCAGAAAGACCACTTGTAGGTTGTTTTCATTAGATAATCAATCAATAATAATCTTTGAGTCACCTACCAGTTGTAACCTTGTTACCTTTTTATAACATGCAAAATATAAGATACACCACAAGGCTAGGAGTTCACCCCTAGTGTTAGTTCCTCTACCACAATTCATCTTTAGTTTGAAAGTGCCCAAAAATGGACATTTTAACAAAGCTCCAGCCCACATTTAGCATCCTTATCTTACGAGGCACCATCAAATAACCCCACTGCCATATACCAGTCAAGTATAGGAGGCCTATCAATCCTATTAGGCTTGGTAGGTTGCGATTTTTTTGTTTCTCCCAAGTCTTGTAGTGTGCAGTTTCATAATGTAACGTCCCCAGCCACCCAGGTCGGGCCACGATACACGGGATAACACTTTCATTATCCCTGTGGAACATATTGTTATCGGGTAAATCGGTAGATGCGGACATGAACTAATCCCCCTAGATCCACCTGGATCTAGAACAAAATGAGACGAAACAAGACGCTTTCCCTAAGTTGTGATCATTGAGTTTACTATCCAAAGAGGAATAGATAACATACCTTATGAATCGCTTCCTTATATCTTTGTTGTCCCTGCTTCACTCTAGTGCTCTTGTAGAATCAAATCTGCGATAACACAAACCAACCAACGTGAAAGCAATAATAATAAAACTCAATGATAACCTAAACATGTGATCAAGGAATCATGTAATAAAATACTAATCATTTTATGGGAAAGAGACGTGTCACCGTATTATATTAATAAAAAGTGGAAGATACAACCGAATTGCCTTGATGTCACAAGTTCCCTTTTAGTGGTCCTTCGTCCCAACACACACATACACTTGCTCTGAAATTCGTATGAAAATGATCCACAAAATCTTGATGGACAAATGGAGGCCTCAAGCATCACTAAGAATAGGATTCTTCACACACTCTTCAGCAGCCTATTCTTTCACCAATTCTCTCCTTGATCTTGCTCAACGGGGCTTAACCTTTTCCATGAGAAGCCCATGATTATATAGGAGAAGGTGAAGTGGTTGAAAGGATGAGGATGATCCCACCAAATCATAGAAACCAGTAGGATTGCAACCATACAGATGCCACCTCACATTCTAGAAGATTCCCCTTCTAGAAATTTTGTGAAACCTCTTTCCTCTTTTAGCTTTGGAACGCCACTGCATCCTGCCTATAGAGCCGCCTGTGGAAACCCCGCGGGCCAACTATAGGGTAGCCTGCGGAAATGATGGATTTCATCACTGTGTAGTATGGGCAGCCTGCGGACCCTTTCTAAAAAGCAGCTTTGTATGGTAGGAAAGAAGCTACTCCTCTAAGGAAAAAGTTGTGTTGGGATCCTGAACACATGTCTGTGATATCATCATTAGAATGACCAAAATAATGTGTAACAAAATTCCCCCCAAAGTATGAAGTTGGAACTCGTGACAGCCGAAATACTTTGTAAAAAATGTGTGTGTGTGTCAGAAATGAGGAGCTCACCAATTAGGAACCTGCAAACAATCAAGCATCTGCATAATATTACATCATGTATGAAGTAGGCATTCCCATGTCTAGACTATAAACGATTGAAATCATAAATACAAGTCATGGTCACCAATTATACACCATGGATCCATGTCATCAAGGTTCTGCATAGCCACCAGGAATACACTGTGGATATATGTATAGGAAAATTCAGACATAGACATAGCCATGAGACATACAAAGTCGATCTATGTGCTAACTCAAATCATAAATACTCCATCGCAACCTGGATCAAAAATGATGAGGTACAAGGACTTCAATCCCGTCGTCTGTTAGTATGAATCGGGATATGTGATTACAAGTGTTGAAGTCAAACATGGTCAGAAACCACTTGATTACCGGTAGTTAATGAAAACTGTTAACAAGTCCGAGGGAAATCACCATTGATGTCAATGACCCCCAAGGTACGATAGTACAATCCAATGAGTGTGAATAAATGAATTGAGGTCGAACACTCGATGGAATCCTTCGATCATGGACCAATGATGTAAATACATTGTCGAAAGCCAAGAAACCTTCCATTGAGGCATGAAGTCTCTAAGGCACTAAGTAGTTTCTAAGTCTCATTCTTGGATAATGAGTTGAATTCGATAGGAAAAGACTCATCACAAGAGGGCCTTGATGAATCCCCCATCAGATGACATGAAACAAGTAACAGATTTAGGGTAGAGAAAAATACGAATATGATTTGGAACGGGCACAAGGAAGGCCAACATGATAAGAATTGACAACTGCAGATGGTCGACTCAATAGAGGGATCGATTGAATTTCTCTTGAACATGTGGATGGAATGACACTGGGCTTGGTAGCATAGACTCAAAGACGACCTAAGATATGAACTTGCAGAAATTCAGACGAGAGACAAATGGATTTCCCAACCTGGATTCAAATAACAAAAGAAGTGTCATTTTCAAGAGTGACGCTTGCTTCCATTAACACAAATATAGAGACACATTCCTTTCCCAAATTTTCCCCCACCATTTATGGTGAGTACCTCTTTACTTTTACGCAAGCTTGAGGAGGATAACATATGCTTGTTGATGTAAGCTCATCCTTCGGACAAGTCCCTCGGAATATTTTTAATGAAACCTAAGAAGGAGTGGTTCGGTCCCATATGGGTCTGTCGATGTTTGTTTAATGAGTCCAAAGATAGAAAACTCGAAGGTTTTTCATGTTTATAGAGTCTGTAAAAACACTTAAAAGAGAACTTTGTCAGTTCCTTTTTTGTAAAATAGTTCGACAGGATCGAAAAAGTGATAAATTATCTCTCGTCGAACATTTTCTTCAAATACTTTTACAAGCGTGAACAAAACAAGTTCGCTCGGCAATCTTTTCGTTTTTAAAGAGTGTGAAAAGATCTTAAAGATTACTAAAACCCAGTCGTGGAAACATAAAACCCAAAAGAAAAAGATACGGTGGATCAAAAAGAATTTCAAATTATGATAACTGAAGGTGCTAACTCCTTTCTTTCCATTCCCATGCATGTATTTTGATTGCAAAAATGTTAGAATTGAGAGAAAGGTAACATGAAGACGATGATGCAATGGATTCGAATGATTCGAGAACTATAAATTCCCTAAGACAGTGTGGTCTATTAAAATTCTTCAAGATCCAAGGCATGAGATCCCAGCTGAGACTGTTGGAATATTTTCTCTGAATGTGGGATGTGGACCAACAAGTATTCCATGTGGGTGTTCATGTGCTCTCTTTGGACATTGAAGAAATTTACTTTTTGACAGGCTTGTCCCATCGTGGGGTGCAAGTGACCTTAACAGGAGGTCGAGGTGGGGGTTTACCGATGAGTGAATACATCAGACGCTATTGTGATCCTGGGTCCCAATGGAGCAAGGGTAAGGAGGCTATCAGAGGGGTTAGTGATCTGACCTTGAGAACCATCCTATTCACCATTGCACGGATGGCAGGGAGTGCTTCTCCACACATGTCTTTGCAGATCTATTTCCAGTATGCGATAGAATGCACAGAACCTCATGTGTTCAACTGGTGTGATGGGTTGCCCTGTAGCATGAAGAGCCAGTTGACCAAGAGAAAGAATGGGGATCTAAAACAGTTTGGGTATGGATCCATTTTGGTATCTTTCTTCCTCGAAAGAGTCCCTCACTTTCACCTACAGGTAGATTGGAATATACCAGCGCCATGAGATCCCTGAATGAAATGGTGGTGTGATCTCATGTCCCAACATGTGGCAGGCCCCATTATTAGATATAATGACACATTTTTTGATTGGTTGGAGCCTCAAATCTTGATGATCGATGACTATGCATATGTCGGGCTGGATTTCCGCAATGATCCTGACTTAGTGTTACCTGAGGGTTCTCAATGGAGGGAACTAGGTGAGAAAGACATTTTTCTTTTATATTGTTTTTGTACACATTTTCAAAATATTAAATGTTTTTATATGTTTTTTGATCTGATAACTAACCAAAACATATCGACCATGCAGATGTAGGTCCATTCAGGCCCCCGGGTAACTTCCCTGTCCAGAGGCGAGGGAAAGCAGCGGTAGTGGCAGGATGGGATGCAGATGACTACAAGGAAATCAAACAAAATCTGGAGGGTTTAACTGCAGGGATCCCAGACATGTCCATCGACGAGGTCCCGAGGCGTTTCCAGCGCCATATTGTAGGCGTGGTTGGTCCATTGAGACGATTTCTCCGTAGGGTAGCAAGCGCAGTAGTTTGTTACTGAGAGCAGCATCCATGATGTTATTTTTGTAGAAGCCATGAGCTTCATTTTTTATATTTTGGTCTTCGGACGAAAAACAATCTTTTTGTAAAAACTTTTGATCGTTCTATATATATACATGAGGCATCTACCGGCTTAGTTTGCTTTGTTTGATACATGTGATTTGTGATTTGGTTTATAAATGTATCATATGTATGTCTAACACATAATTATCCAATGCATCAGTCAATGTATTTAGACATTTAGGAATGTGTTGATACTCAATATAATCAAAATAACGTTCCAAGAGGCGAATTCATAAATATACTCGTAACAAAGTAAAACTTCGGATAGCATAGACATTACTTAACTGTAGCACCACTAACTACGAATCAAGTCGTCTAACCAGACGAAGAATCCCAAGTAATATAGCATCGGTCAAAAATTCGATAACGGCACTATACTCTGCTATATTATTGGTTGCACGATCGAGGCAAACACCATGTAGAGTGATAAGTTTGTTTGTGGGTGAATAGATTGCCCATGCAGCAGAAGCTAGGTTCTGAGTACTACGACTAGCGTCATCATCGAAGCCAAGGTAGGGTAACGAAGACTTTGACATCTGAAAACCAACCACAACACAAGATAAGCGGTTGAGGGTAGAAACCGAATAATGAAAAAAAATGCACAAACGTAGCACACAACAATATGATACAGTAAAATACAAGTACTCATGTCGAAATAGTCTAAGAATAGTACTTCTTCAAGTAAAGCCCATTTATGGGTTCACTCAAAGGAATGCCATCATAATATACTAACTTGTAAGCTCCCTTCTCCAACACTCGTTTGGCGATATAAGGGCCTCGCCACATGGCCTCAAATTTTTCGGCTCCTAGAAAATCACGATCTTGTTCATACAAGAGAAATAGATCTCCCTCAGAGAAAACACATGGTTTGACATGTTTGTCGTATTGGGATTTGACGTGTTTCTTCTAGGTTTCAAGAACTAGGGTGGCATCATGACGGGCTTCACCCAATTGCATCATATACGACAAACGTTCTTCTTCAGCAGAGGTGTTTGGGAGAAGTTCAACGGCTAGTTTTAATGATGGAATTTCACATTCAATCGGTAGGATAAATTCTATACCATACACTAATTGGAAAGGTGTAAACCCTGTGGCAGACTTCATGGACATCCGATAGGCCCATAATGTTGAGAACAACATCGTGTGCCAGCTTGTTTTGTGAATTCCTATAATCCGTCGAAACATGATGATAAGAACCTTGTTGATCGCTTCTACTTGGCCATTGGCTTGCGGATAGTAGGGGCTTGAGTTTTCATGTCGAAGACCCAACTTTTCTGTAAGCTCAGACATCATGAAGTTTCAAAAGTGGCTATCGTGATCAGTGACAATAGACTGTGGGATTCCAAATCGTCTGATGATGTGATTGAAAATGAAAAGTGTTGCAGTTTTTTCAGTGTTTTTGAATGTAGGCATTGCCTCAGCCCATCTTTAAAAAATACAATCTTTAAATAAAGAAGGCCAAAAATACTCGGTGCATAAGATCTTATGTGCAATAGCATACCCATACATGTGACCGCCACATGCTCCAGAGTGGTAGTCATTTAAATCTTTCACAGCTTCACCATAGGTGAGACAGTGTCGAAAAACAGAGTCAACCCCACGGTGATAAAGAGTGTCACCGAGGATGATGTACTGACGGGCTTGATAGCGTATTCGATGACGATCAGTGCTAGACAAATTGGGCCAGAAATTCTGAGTTTGGAAATAGACAATGATATCCCCATACCAAAGGTCGTCAGAACTGATCAGAAAAAGAGACTCATCGGGTAAAGAGTCCTCTGCCACGTTTTTTGTCTCAGTGCAGGGAAGGTTGCATATCAGTTCAGTGAACACCAAGGATTTCTTAAACTTAGCACGTTCAAATTCTAAGTCAAACTCCTAGAGGATGACTATCCATTTGGAGTATTTTCCCCTGAGCAATTGGCGAGTAAGAATGTGTTGCATGGGGTTGCAATCGGAAATTACAGTGGTCTTGTGGAGTAAGATATAGTGACGGAATCGTTGGACAGCTTGGATAGCTGCCAAGGCCAGTTTTTCAACATGTAAATACTTGGCTTCGGTAGTCATGAGATTCCGACTCAAATAATAAATGACATGTTCATCATGTAAATCATCTTCTTCGATCAGAACCATGGCGATGGTCGAATCCAAAGCAACGAGATAAACGAAATAATCTCGACTATAATTGGGCAGGGAAAGTAGTGGGGTATGGGTTAAATTCAATTTCAAAGTGTCGAACGATTTGTTGGCAGTGGTGTCCCATACAAATTCAGAGTCTTTCTTTAATAGTCGAGTAAATCCGAGTGTTAAATCAGCGTAGTTTGGGATAAAATGATGTAGAAAGTTTTCCTTCCCTTGCAAACTTTGTAGTTGGCGAAGTGAAGGAGGAGGGATATTGAGAATCGCCTCAACCTTCAAAGGATATACCCTGATCCCTTGACGTGACACAAGAAAGCTTAAGAGTTGGCCGGACTCCATGCAAAAGACACATTTGTGTGGGTTTAAGCGTAAACGATAGAACTGACAATGAAGGAAAATGGCTCGGAGGTGGGCTGGACGATCACTACAATGCATGGAATGTGTTGGTAGGTCATCTAAATATGGTTGTACAATGTGCTTAATATCATGGAAATCATAAGACATACCACGTTGAAATGTTGCACCGATGTTCTTTAAACCGAAGGGCAGTTTCCGGTAGGCAAAAGTGCCCCAAGGACAAATAAACGAGGTTTTGTGTTGATCCGCGGGTAAGATGTTGATTTGATTATATCCGGAGAAACCGTCCATCAAAGAGAATATTTCACTTCCAGCGCAATCGTCGACAATTTTTTCAACAAAGGGGGTAGGAAAGTTGTCCTTAGGACAAGCTTTGTTGATATCCCTATAATCAACACAGACACGGATCGTACCTTATTTCTTGTTAACCGGAACTAGATTGGATACCCAATCAATCAAAGCCACTGGAAAAATAAAGTCGGCTTTAAGAAGTTTTTCTACTTCAAGCGTAATAGCAGTTGCTTTACGGGGGTGGACCGGATGAAGTCTCTGCCGGACGGGTTTGGCGCCCGAGTACGTCTTGATTTCATGTACAACAATATCGGGGTATATGTCAGGCATTTCTTCATAGCTCCATGCGAATATTTCAGGCATTTCTTCATAGCTCCACGCGAAGATGTCACGAAATTCTTGGAAAAGTGACTTATATTTGACAACCTCCTCAGTGGAACAGGAAGCTCCGATATGTACATTTTCAACAACTCTAGGTTTGATAGAGATGTCGAGGGGGATGGTGGGTGAAATGTTACTTAAGTTCCCTTCATATAACACATCGTGTGTGGAGTCAGGAACCGAAGAAATAACGACAACGGTCGACGAGGTCAAGATCCGTTGGTAACTCTCGAGTGTGTGTTGTTGGAGGAAGAGAATGGAACGATGATGTCCATCATCCCAAGGGGTATCTTCCATCGACATAACCGACATAATCATATCGTATGTGGGAAAAGTGACATGGAAAGGGTCAGGAGATGAATCACCGAGAGAGGGAATAGAAGGGTCAGCCGATTGAATGGCTTGGAAATCGGATTCAACCGGACTTAAAGGCATCTGGTCATCGTAGTGAAGATAATCACCGGGTATGAGTACTATCCACGGGTCAGAAGACACGAGAGTTTTGCGGATGGAGGTGGATATCATATTAATCGAGGCAACCAAAGGAGGTGGAATGTCAGGTGGTGGGATTGGAAACGTACCCATCAGAGTGGAATCTTTTAGTAGACCCACACTGACATTCTCATACCCAGGGGGTGTCTTTGCAATGAAAGGTACATTGTTGGTACGTGTATCAGAGTTAAAGAAGGCCAGTTGGTCTACTGTAACTAATTTTCCCTGATGTGGAAAGCGCACGATGCAAAAAAGAGTAGACATAATTGCACGCATGGAATCGATCCAGCTACGGCCAAGTAAAAGGTTGTAATCGAAAGGAGTGTCAAAGACCTCAACTTCAGCGTTGACCATTTTACCTTCTAACATAATAGGCAACGATGGGAGGACACCGTAAGGTTTAAATCCAGAGCCATTAAAGGCTTTGAGTGTGTTGTGTGATTCAATTAAGAATAATACCCCTAGCCTTTGGCCACAGCTCTGGAAGAAGAAAGGGAGGTACATAAGCCAACAACCTAACCCTAAAGGACATTGTCCTATCCCTCTGTCTGAATTTGGAATGATCTTTTACTACTTAGTTTACTTTTGAATTTGAAATGATATTTTACTACTTAGTTTACTTAGTTTACTTTGTTGTTTTAGTATGATACTTAGTGATATAATGTTCTTTTTTTCAATTATATATAGACTAGTTTTTATGAAGGAATAGACACATCTAATACTAATAAATTAGAATAAGACATGGTTTCTTTTATGGCAAGCCTCCTCCAAAAACATCTATAACGGTTTTGGTGTATAATATAAAACGATAACTATGTTTTAAATTTGGAAAATAAAACTAATAAAATTAAAATTACTATAGGACATGAACTATATTACACTCTTGCTAGTTTTTATGATGCGTAATGTAAGATTTGCTTCAAACAATCTAATTGTTTTACCTTCTTTGAATTTGATTGAATATAAATATTAACGTTCATTGATTTTTATAAATATATTATCACAATTATTGCACAACATCCAATTAAAACATTATACTTCATTAACTGGATGATGAGCAAATGGAGTGATTTTATTATTGTAAAAAATAATTCGCTTTGACTTCTATTTTAAGCATGGAACTATCCATTATCTTATGTTATTTAGATTCATGTCTTTTATTATGTTATTTTTAAATATATTAAAAATTGCAAATATATAAAGAATATAAGTTATTAAAAATTGAATTTTATTTTTTTTAATAAGAAAAAATGCTTATGTTAGAAAATACAAATAGTTTTTTACAAAATCTCACATTTAGAGCAAAACTTTAATTCCTTTTAATATATAAGGGCATAAGTTATGATCACATTACATTATACTCCATAACATTGCAAACTTTTAGGTACATACTCTGTAGTATTAAGCCTTTGTTTTTACATATCTAATTCAAAATACAAAAAAAATACTTCCTTCAACCTTGCAACAATGATAAATTAATTGATAGTTAATCTTTTGAAATTTTTTGATTTTCTTTTTGTACCCACTACAAAATATATTCCATCCTCAACTAGTAATACAGCTTCTTTTGAGAGCTAGTCAGCTTCCTTGTTATAAACTCTATATATGTGTTGAGTTTTAAGTTGTTGAAAACTCTCGCTCAACACTCTAATTTTTGTCATCCAAGATTGTAGAGAGACCACTTGTAGGTTGTTTTCATTAGATAACCAATCAATAATAATCTTTGAGTCACCTACCAATTTTAACCTTGTTACCTTTTTATAACATACAAAATATAAGATACACCACAAGGCTAGGAGTTCACCCCTAGTATTAGTTCATCTACCACAATTCATCTTTAGTTTAAAAGTGCCCAAAAATGGACATTTTAACAAAGCTCCAGCCCACATTTAGCACCCTTATCTTGTGAGGCACCATCAAATAACCCCACTTTCATATCCCAGTCAAGTATAGGAGGCCTATCAATCCTATTAGGCTTGGTAGGTTGCTATTTTTTTGTTTCTCCCAAGTCTTGTAGTATACAGTTTCATAATGTAACGTCCCCGGCCACCTAGGTCGGGCCACGATACACAGGAGAACACTTTCATTCTCCCTGCGGAACATACTGTTATCGGGTAAAGCGGTATATGCGGACATGAACTAATCCCCCTAGATCCACCTGCGTCTAAAACAAAACGAGACGGAACAATATGCTTTTCCTAAGTTGTGATCATTGAGTTTACTATCCAAAGAGGAATAGATAACATACCTTATGAATCGCTTCCTTATATCTTTGTTGTCCCTACTTCACTCTAGTGCTCTTGTAGAATCAAATCTGCGATAACACAAACCAACCGACGTGAAAGCAATAATAATAAAACTCAATGATAACCTAAACATTTGATCAAGGAATCATGTAATAAAATACTAATAATTTTATGGGAAAGAGACGTGTCACCGTAATATATTAATGAAAAGTGGAAGATACAACTGAATTGCCTTGATGTCACAAGTTCCCATTTAGTGGTCCTTCATCCCAACACACACATACACTTGCTCTGAAATTTGTATGAAGATGATCCACAAAAGCTTGATGGACAAATGGAGGCCTCAAGCATCACTAAGAATAGGATTCTTCACACACTCTTCAGCCTATTCTTTCACCAATTCTTTGCTTGATCTTGCTCAATTGTGCTTAACCTTTTCCATAAGAATCCCATGATTATATAGGATAAGGTGAAGTGGTTAAAAGGATGAGGATGATCCCACCAAATCAGAGAAACCAGTAGGATCACAACCATACAGATGCCACCTCACATTCTAGAAGAATCCCCTTCTAGAAACTTCATGAAACCTCTTTCCTCTTTTAGATTTGGAACGTCACCGCACCCTAACTATAGAGCAGCCTACGGAAACCCCGTGGGCCAGCTATAGGGCAGCCTGCGGAAATGATGGATTACCGCACTGTGTAGTATGGGCAGCCTGTAGACCCTTTCTAAAAAGCAGCTTTGTAAGGTAGGAAAGAAGCTACTCTTCTCAGGAAAAAGTCATGTTGGGATCCTGAACACATGTCTGTGATATCATCATTAGAATGACCAAAATAATGTGTAACACATATTGTAACATACCCAGCATCCAGCTGAGCTATGCCACATAAATTTTTCGAACTGCATGCAATTAAAATATATACACACAGAACTCTTGTGCAAATATATAGATATAAAACATAAACATACAATTACATCTGTAAATTCACAGATTCACACTAAAATAACAGTAACGTATACATCCAGCATACACAGGAAATACCCATAAATATACATACAGTTATAACCGCACATAGGATAAACCCATAAAACTAAACACGTAAATAATAATGCAGCATTTAAATTTATCACACAATTGACACTTATCTTGGTAAGAATGTCATCAATTGCGTTCAGACCTTCCACGAACCTCCCAGCCTTAGACCACAATGCTCATCACTCTCAACAATGGGTCACCCCCGAATTGGGACTAAACTCCACCTCGGTAAAGGGATTCCTAACCAGGCTAATGGTTCATAGACAACAGGAAATACTCTGTCACAGGTGCCAACTCAAACTAACAGCCTACAGTCTCGCATTCCCCACATGTTAGTCCCACCCTAGGAAGTGTTCCCCTTCTCTTCTCAACAGTCCTTCGGCTACCCCACTTTCTTTCCTGGCTTCAACAATAGGCCAAATAGGAAGTCTCAGAGCCCTATAGCTGCAATTTAGCACCTTCAGGAAATCAATTCACAGCAATTCTCTCACCCAGAGAGAAATTTCTCACGTGCCTGAAAACCCGCCTCTTCAATATCCCACGAGCCTGACAACTCGTCTCTTCAATATCCCACGGTTTTGACAACCCGCTTCTTCAGTCCATATCCCAAGCTAACCATCTACACAAACAAGTCTGGCTATGGATACAGGTTCAGGTACAATGACAGGAAGTATGTAGGATGGTTGACTACGTGAGTGAATGGTCCTGGTATGGCTGAATGGATGATTGAATGATGGAAGGAATGATGGAAAGAATCCCCCAAAATGAACTAAGTCCAAACAATATGTATGCATGTCGCCAACTTGACACTTGTCATGTTGGGAGCTACTTTGGCCCACTTGTCCCCATCTTTAGAACTTAGGATAAAATAATTATCCATACTTTATACTTTAAGAAATATTAATATAATATTCAAATTTTTTTCTTAAGCTCCCTAGATTATCCCTTTTCCTTAACTTTTAGCCCCTCCCTTTCCCTAACTAGTGGATTTTAGTCCCCCATCTCTTTTATCGTAGTCGGTTTGCACGCAGCGATGTATTTTATATTAATGTTGAGACATGTACAAAAGTAGGCGCACTGGCCTTTAACATCTAGGCTCTCTGGCCTAATAATCACAAAAATGGCTCACCATCCTATAAAACACAGCATATACACAAAGGCTCCCTGGCCTCAATATCACGCGCACTCAAATTGTTGCGCACAGTATCCTGGAATGTGCACACTTCATCATTTTACTGTGCAATACATGCATGCACTATGCCATGAAAGGTGCATACAAAACTGATATCAAACATCTCAACAGCTTAATTACATATCCATTTACATTACAATTGGGTTCGGCCTAGGGATATTACAATCCCCTCCCCTTATTTATGCACTATCCTTAGTGCATTATGTACTCATACACAACAAACTTTCAAAAATCCTCAAAAAGATGCAGCAACTCTTCCTGCATTGCATCCTCATGCTCCCAAGTAGCGTCCTCGGGACTGTACCAAGTCCATTGGACATTTACAAGCCCTGTGGCTCGATTCCGAAGCTGTTTGATTTTTCGGTCCAGAATGCATACTGGATGCACTTGAAAAGCGCCTTCTTTCTCCACTTGAATCACATTCCAATCAACTACATGATTAGCATCAGGTATATATTTCTTTAGCAATGATACATGGAATACATTATGAATATACATATATGCAGGCAATGCAATCCTATAAGCTATTGGACCAATCCTCTCTAGGATTTCAAACGGCCCACAATAATGAGCTACCAACTTTGAACAATTTCTCAACTTCATGGAACTTCTGTTGGCTTTCACTTTCAAAAATACATGGTCTCCCACTTTAAATTCTCTGTGAGTTCTGCCCTTATCAGCATAGCTTTCCTGCCTATATTGGGAAGCCTTTAAATTTTGTTTTATTTTTATCATTTTCTCCTCCATTTCCTTGAGAAAATCTTGCCCAACCACTGCTTTGTCTGTTGGGTTATCCCAACTTACTGGTGTGTTGCACTTTCTACCATAAAGTGCCTCAAATGGGCTCATCTTTAGAGATGTTTGGTACCCATTGTTATAATCAAACTCTACCAAGTGTAGGTAGTCTTCCCATTTTGATGGTTTATCCATCACATACATCCTCAACATATCTTCAATCACTTGATTCACCCTCTCTGTTTTTCCATCAAATTATGGATGATAAGTTGTGCTAAAATTCAAATTTGTTCCAAATCCATTAAATAATCCTTTCAAAACTTTTGAGGTAAATTTTGGATCTCTGTCGGACACAATTGTCTTGGGTATGCCATGAAATCAAGAAATTTCTTTCATATAAACATCAGCAATGTTGGTTGCCTTGTGAGTGATCTTAACTGGAATAAAATGGGCAGCTTTAGTAAGCTTATCCACCACTACCATGATAGAATCATGGTGCTTGTTTGTTCTGGGAAGTTTGGTGATGAAATCCATAGTTACAACTTCCCATTTCCACTCAGGAATGGGTAATGGTTGTAGCAAACCAGTTGGGTATCCATGCTCAGCTTTTACCTTTTGACATTCCAAACATTTGGCAATAAAATCAACAACCTCTTTCTTCATGAATGGTCAATAATATTGTCTTTTGACAGCCGCAATAGTTTTATGATATCATGGGTGTCCAGCATAAGGTACATTATGCATTTCTCTCAATATCAGATTTTTCAATTCCTGGGAATTTGGTACAAAAATTATGCCCCTGTACATGAGAATTCCATCATTATCTAGCTTGTATTCTTTAATTTTCTGCTATAAATTACCTTGTTGTAATTTTGCCACTAATTCCTTGTATTGCAAATATGATTTGGCAGCCTCTATAATTCTGTGTTTCAAATATGATTGGTACATTCTAATGGTTGTAGCATGCATTTCATGCACTCTTCTGCTGAGTGCATCGGCCACTTTGTTCTCTTTCCCCTTGATATGTTTTATATCAAAGTCATATTCACTTAGAAATTCTAACCATCTGCTTTGCCTAGCATTTAGAGTTGGTTGATCAAATAAATATTTCAGACCATTTAGGGTTGTGCTTAGCTCAAACTTTTTCCCCATGAGGTAGTGTCTCAATTTCCTCAAGGCATGCACTATGGTTGTCAACTCCAAATCATGAGTGGCATAGTTTCTTTCATGCTCTTTCAACTTCTTTGATTCATAACATATAAAAAACCCATTTTGACTGAAGACTCCACCAATTCCTTCTTTACATGCATTTGTGCATACAATGAAGTCTTCATTTGGGTCTGCAATCCTTAGTATTGGAGCACTTGTCAATAATTGTTTCAAGTGTTGGAAACTATTTTCACAATCCAATGTCCACTGAAACTTCACACCCTTCTTTTGTAAGGAAGTGATTGGGTGTGCAATCTTTGAGAATCCTTCAATAAATATCCTATAGTAGCCTACAAGGCCCATGAATGATCTGACCTCTGTCACATTCTTTGGCGCCGGCCATTCTCTAATGGCTTCTATCTTCTCAGGATCCACTGTTATCCCATCCTTTGAAATGATATGTCCCAAATAATGAATTTTCTTCTGATAAAATGAGCACTTTCTCAACTTGGCATACAACTGATGCTCCCTTAACACTTGCAACACCATCCTCAAATGATTCCCATGCTCTTCTTCTGACTTATAATATATAAGAATTTCATCTAGAAAGACAATGACAAACTTGTCTAAATATTCTCGGAAAACACCATTCATTAAGCACATGAAAATAGTTGGTGCATTTGACAACCCAAATGGCACCACTGTGAATTCATAATGACCATACCTTGTCCTGAAGGTGGTCTTACTTATATATTCCTCCTTGATTCTTACTTGATGGTATCCTGACCTAAGATCTATCTTTGAAATATCTTTACATCCTTCAATTGACCAAAAAGATCATCAATCCTTGGCAGAGGATACTTGTTCTTAACAGTCATTTTATTCAACTGTTTTAAATCCATGCACAATCTTAATGTCCCATATTTCTTCTTCACGAACAACATTGGGGCACCCCAAGGTGACACACTTCAGAATATATACCCCTTCTTTAGAAGTTCTTCAAGTTGCATTTGCAACTCCTTCAACTCTTGTGTACTCATTCTGTAAGGAGTTTTTGACACTAGAGTTGCTCCAGAAATTAAATTTATAGAGAAATCAATCTCTCTCTTTGGGGGTAGTATTGGTACCTCCTTGAACACATCTTCAAAATCTTCCAGGACTACATAATATTCCAAATTTGGCACCTTATTCTTAGGTGTCTATTCCATATGTGCTGCAAATATTTGACACCCTTTTCTATAACATTTTTTCAGCTGCAATGTTAAAATTTCTTTGATGGTTACTGCCCTAGGAATTCCCTGCACTTTCCTTGGGTTCCCTTCCTCATCCAAGCAAGTAAATGCCTTGTTATGACAGTCTAGCATAGCATGATGTTGGTCCAACCAATCCATACCAATTAGATAGTCATAGGAACCTAAAGGAAACATGTTCAAATATGCCCTGGTGTTCATTCCATTCATATTCATAAGACATGAATTAACCATCTCATTAATTTTTCTTTTGGCTCCGGTAGCCAGCTGCACCAACCAAGATTTTCCATGCTTGCTTCTTGGAAAATGAAAAATTTCCACCATCTTAGGCTCTATATAACTATGACTAGCTCTTGAATCAATTAAAATAGCAATGGTTTGGTTGTTGATCATACCTTCTACTTCAATCATATGTAACTGATACTCTTCTTGCTTGTTGTCCAGGGATGCATAGATCCTTACTACATTTATGCCCATGTCCTCCATTGTTTCAGCTTGTTGTACATTGTGAACAGTCTTGAACTTTTCACCTCTGTGAGGATAATCTCTAAACATATGATCCCCTTTACAACCCGACATTGAATAGGTGGTTTCCTTGGCCTTTGACCCCCTGTCTCAATCGTTTTGGGTTCTCTAGAAGTTGGTTGTCCCTGAGTATTATTTCTGAAGAATGGTGGCTTAGATCCCTTCTTCCTTTGATCCATCTTGAATTTATTTTTGTCTCCCCAAGATTTTTGGAAATTTGGCCTTGCTTTTTGCTGATCATATAGGCATTTATCTCACCTTATGGTCTCCTCTAATGTCTTGCAATCATCATATTGTATTTTGTCACTGATGAATGATGAAAATACACTCAAATACCTTTGAATTTTAACTGTCTCATCCTTGATGAAAGAGACATACTTCAGCAGTTCCAAAAACCTTATTTCATATTCATCAATGGTCATACTCCCAAGCTTGAGTTCAAAGAATTCTTTCATTTTCTTGTCATAATATCTCTTAGTCAAGTATTTATTCTCAAAATACTTCTTGAATTCCCTCCAAGTAACACTTTTTTCTTTAATGTGTTTCACCTGCACAAGCTGATCCCACCACATGGATGTCTTTCCCTTGAGTTGATAGATGGCAATTCTACCTTCTGCATGAGAAGAATAATTACGCAATTGAAAATACTTTCTCATGCCCAACAACCATGTTTTTTCATCTTCATCCTTCTTGTGTTCACCATCAAATGTAGGAGGTTTGATTTTGTTCATTTCTCCTCGTAGCTCATCCACCCCTGACTCCTTATGCTTCTTGACAGAGCATGGACTTGAGCTATTGTTTTCTCTCTTAATGGAATGCTTCGGGGAGTGATGGTGATGTCTGCTAACACTCCTTTCTCTTCTTTTCTCATCAGGAGGTCGATGACTTCCAAATTTACTTGAGCCACTCTCCTTATCCAATTTATTTTATATTCTGATAAAGCTATGCATTAACTTCATGTTGAATTCATCTTGTTTCTCCTTGGATCTCATAATCCTTTCACTATAATCTGTATGGATTTGGACATCCCTCTGCAAATTTGTAATGGTCTTTACCATATTCATATTGTCATCTCTTCCTTCTCCATGTCCATTGGAGTTTGTTCCTTCAATGCCCAAATGGACATCCATCCATCTGATTTCATCTTCCTAGCTGTAATTTTGTTGTGCCTCTTCCATTACTATGGACTCTGTGTTGATCTTGAACTGATCTAGTTGTTGTTAAATCTGCAAAATGTGCAGCCAAAAAAACTTTGTCAGGCTAATTGTTTCAACAATTTCATGAAAATATCTGAACCATTCTCGTTCAATAATATATCAGAAATATTTCTTATGATTTCATGAAAAATTGAATTCCCAGATCAATTTTCTCAGTGAATAATTAGATTTCACTCTCCAAGACCTTTCCAATGCCTTCTCCCATGCTCAATTCCGAGTCTTGAGAAGAAAGTTATGGTTGTTTGAAAATTGTCCATTAATTTTTTTGTTCATTTTTCAACTTGGCGCAACTTTGCATTTTAATTATGCAATTTTGCACCTACTACATTAGATTTTTCGTAGGATCTCAATTAGGTTTCTTCGTATACATATTATGGACACTTTGTCCAAGTTTCACCTTTTTCTGGGTTCTGGGCTGCTAGTTAAAGCCTACTGAAGTTCTAGACCAATTTGTGTTTTTGGTCTGGAATGCTACAGGTGCCTTATTTTCCATATTAAACATTTTTAACATGCCCATAAATTTAATTCACCTCTGGAACTATCTTCTATGGTTCAATATATTTCCATTGACTTCTCCTGTGCCTCAATTTGATTCTGGAGCAGAAAGTTATGGCTCTTTGAAGTTAGATGGGTCTTACAATTTACCCTCCATTGTTTCTGTTGTAACTTTCTCATAAAAGATCTGTTTGATGAATGGTTTACACCATTAGAAAGCTCTCTCCGAGCTATTTTATTTGATATGTAGAGACAAGGTGTGCATTGTCAAACACTTTGTTCTAGTAGTTTTTGAGTATCTAAAAACATGTTGCAAAAAAATGACGTTCAAACAGTATAAAATGTCGCGGAAATTTGTTAGTTTTCCCCTATTGTTCACCATCCAAACGACTTCGTGTGCACAAATTTCAACCTGTACACCCATATTTACCATGTGCAGAAACATCACAAGGTAAATTGTTCTCCACGCACCTATAACCATTGTGTACCACTTCTTTTTCGCGCCAATAACTTGCGCGCACTACTTTTGTGTCGCGCGCTAATATCCATCGCGCGCAACTTTGGTTCTTGCACTATTACTCGTTGAGCGCAATTTTTGTATCACGCGCTAATATTCCACGCGCATTTCACTCTACGCGTTGCACCATGCCAAATTTTAGTATGCCCCTACCGCGCACCATTAACTAAACTGTCGCTCGATAACATATACTCACATTATGTGCGCACCAACAAAATTTTTCTGAACTCTGCCAATATTGTGCAAACCATGTGCACCATTATTATGTGTGTGCACACCATGCACACCTTATTATGTGTATGCACACCGTGCAATGCTAAATTTAGCGCACGCACCCGTACACTAACATTTTTCCTTGCGGCGCCAAAAATTTAGCCCGCACACCAACATTTTTCCTTGCGGCGCCAAAAATTTAGCCCGCACACCAACATTTTTCCACGCAGTGCCCAAATTTAGTGCACCCATACGCACACCAACATTTTTCCACGCGGCGCCAAAATTTAGTGCGCGCACCAGAACGCTAATGTTTTTCCGCGCGGCACCAAATTTTTACATATCACAAGTTTTTTACTGCACATCATGCATTTCTAGTGCGCCCAACTGCGCATATTCATTTTTGTGCGCATCAATTCTTCGTGAATTCCGCTACAGAAATTGGGGCTTTTGCTTAACTTTTCCCCAATTTTTACCATAGACATTTTGCAACAGTGAAATTTGTTCAATTTCACCCTAATAACACCAATTCAACATCTGAAACAACAAATCATTGTGGGTTGATATTTCTAGAACGAATTTACCCAAAATCAATTCACGAATTGAGAATTTTATTTACTAATCTCTCTCCATCTGTCATGACTTCACTGTAACTTCAAATTCGACCAATTCCAGGTCCGAATCTTGCTACAACAGATATTAAATCAGGAATATCTCTCCCCTTGGCCAAATTTCTTAATTTTCCCATGAATTTAACAACAGAAATTGGGGCTTTTTCCCAATTCTGCGTCGTTGCTTCTAAATTTTACCATGGATGCTCTGTAACTTGAAATTTGGCCACTTCGAAATAAATCCTCTGTGAAATTTCACTTCAACTCAACTTTCTCAGCCCATCCACGCTCAGTGTTGAAAAATGAATCTCTGATACCATATTGTAACGTCCCCGACCGCCTAGGTCGGGCCACGATACATGGGAGAACTCTTTCGTTCTCCCTATGGAACATATTGTAACATACCCAACATCCAACTGAGCTATGATACATAAATTTTTCAAACTGCATGCAATTAAAATATATACACACAGAACTCTTGTGGAAATATATAGATATAAAATGTAAACATACAAATACATCTGTAAATGCATGGATTCACATTGAAATAATAGTAAACGTATACATGCAGCATACATAGGAAATACCCATAAATATACAGACAGTTATAACCGCACATAGGATAAACCGATAAAACTAAACACGTAAATAATAATGCAGCATGTAAATTTATCACACAATTGACACTTATCTTGGTAAGAATGTCACCAACTGCATGCAGACCTTCCATGAACCTCCCAGCCTTAGACCACACTACTCATCACTTGCAACAGTGGGTCACCCCCGACCTGGGACTAAACTCCACCCAAGTAAATGGATTCCTAACCAGGCTAATGGTTCATAGACAACAGGAAAGACTTCATCACAGGTGCCAACTCAAACTAACAGCCTACAGTCTCTCATTCCCCACATGCATGTCCCACCCCAGGAAGTGTGCCCCTTCTTTGCTCAACAGTCCTTCGGCTGCCCCACTTCCTTTTCGGGCTTCAGCAACAAGTCGAACAGGAAGTCTCAGAGCCCTGTAGCTACAGTTTAGCACCTTCAAGAAATCAATTCCCAACAATTCTCTCACCCAGAGAGAAATTTCTCACGGGCCTGACAACCCACCTCTTCAATATCCCACGGGCTTGAAAACCCACTTCTTCATTCCAGCTCCCAAGCTAACCAGCTACACAAACAAGTTTGGCTATGGATACAGGTTCAGGTATAATGACAGGAAGTACATAGGATGGTTGACTGCGTGAGTGAATGGTCCTGGTATGGCTGATTGGATGACTGAATGATGGAAGGAATGATGGAAATAATCCCCCAAAATGAACTAAGTCCAAACAATATGTATGCATTTCCCCAACTTGACACTTTTCATGTTGGGAGCTACTTTGGCCCACTTGTCCCGATCTTTAGAACTTAGGATAAAATAATTATCCATACTTTATACTTTAAGAAATATTAATATAATATTCCTTTTTTGGCTTAAGCTCCCTAGCTTAGCCCTTTTCCTTAACTTTTAGCCCCTCTATTTCCCTAACTAGTAAAGTTTAGTCCCTCGTCTCTTTTATCATGGTCGGTCTGCGCGCAGTGATGTATTTTATATTAATGTTGAGACATGTACAAAAGTAGGCGCATTAGACTTTAACATCTAGGCTCTTCGGCCTAATAATCACAAAACTGGCTCAATAGTCTATAAAACACGGCATATACACAAAGGCTCTCTGGCCTCAATATCGCGCACACTTAAATTGTTGCGCGCAGTATCTTGGAATGTGCACACTTCATCATTTTACTGCGCAGTACATTCGTGCACTATGCCATGAAAGGTGCATACAAAAATGATATCAAACAACTCACCAGCTTAAGTACATATTCATTTACATTACAATTGGGTTCGGCCTAGGGATATTACACATACTCTGACTAGATTAGGAGGACGATCTTCAAAAATAACTAGATTTGTGTGCTTCCAAACCTCCTAGCAAATAAAACAAGGGATTTCTTTCCAATTTTCCTTTTCATTATCCAATTTTGTAAACATTCAGCAATTTGTCCTCCTTCCCAAGTACTGTATAATTTTAAACCCTTTAAAATTGTAATCCAAATATATTTGGTGAAACTGCATTCCACAAATATATGATACCATGTTTCCTCATTGTTCCCACACAAAACACATCTACTAGGCCCAGTAATACCTCTTTTGATCAAATTTGCCCAAGTAAGAATTTTTTGTTCAAGCATTAACCAGATAAAAAGTTTGATTTTTAGAGGTAGCTGCCATTTCGAGAGTTCAGTATACTAGTAATTTGGTTCTTCCTCCATATCCTCCATCAATTGAA
>JZKD02S1712203.1:293658-303707 GCA_000966675.3 Picea glauca | reverse complement strand
TGAAAGATCTTAGCCATAGTATGGTAGGTATAAAATATTTACTTCAGCATGCTCAAGAGAAGGCCATTAAAGACATACAACAGTGGAATCAATGCCTAATCATTAGGGTTCTTAAAGTAGGTACACTCCATAATTTTAGTGCAACACAAAAA
Organism: Picea glauca; assembly: GCA_000966675.3. Lineage (NCBI taxonomy): Eukaryota > Viridiplantae > Streptophyta > Pinopsida > Pinales > Pinaceae > Picea > Picea glauca. Next base: position 303,555 of record JZKD02S1712203.1, on the reverse strand, counting down.
TATTTTCCATGAATATTCGGGCTTTGGGAAGCCAAAAAAAAAATGGATCTCATAAATCTTATAGAGTTAGAGAAGCCATAATTATTATTGTTATAAGATACAATGGGGAGGGTAGATTTGAGTGCGTGAATTAAGAAGATTTATTTCATGTTAGGACTTTTTAGTATTAGACTCTAATAGTTTATTAGGGGTCATTATAACTGGTTCGACTGAAAATCTGGTCCTAACCAATTATTATGTTATCTGTTCAAGCCTATGCACATATATTTTCAATAAAAGTTTGGGAACTCCTATAATTATACTAAACATGTATGAACCATATGATGAAAAACAACCATTCTAGGAGAAGACTTTTTCTCTACAATTTATACGTGATGGTAAGGTGATCATGGGAGGGGATTTAAATTTCATTATAAATAAGAAATAATTTTAGGGATTATTTGTCCGGATTGACAAACTTGTTGATTTTTTCAATTATCAAATTGAGGTTGTTGGTTTAATAGATTTTGAACCTATCTCCATGGGGTCCACAAGGAGGAATAATAGGATTGGTAATGAAGGAGTTTCAAAGTGAATTAGAGTATTGTTGGTTTGAAATTTTGTTCTTCAATGGGTGGATATATATGGCTCCTATATTGACTTAGATAAGTGCTTTGATCATAACCCCATATTTATGGAATTAGAGTATTGCACCCTTTAAATTTAACCCTGGATAGCTTGAGAAGAAAGATTTTCAATCACTGATAAAGGAGATATGAAAATATTTTGATCCACATTTAGGGACTTCTACAAGTGAACAATTTGCAACGCCACTCGGGACTACAAAAGAGAAGGTGGCTTTTTGGACTGGCGAAAGATATAGGAACATAGATAAACTTCTTAACGAGGTTGAATTAGCATTATCGAATATGTTATCTATGAATGTGATAGGTACTTTTTACTAAGGATATTTTAAGGATAAAAAATTTGGAAGCAAGGAAGGTGAAGTTGTCGAGGGATAGAGAGATGGAATGAAGGATGAAAAGTAGGTCTACTTGGTTGGATTTAGGTGATCAAAATACTAAATATTTTTCACAAATTTGCAAATCATTGGAAGAGAGTTAATACTATTTTGGAAATGATGAATGTGGTAGGTGCCCTAGTAAGAAGTTTTCAAGTATTTTTAAAATTGGGGGTCAAATATTTTGAGAATGTTTACAAAGAGATGAAGCGATCAAATATTGTAGAGATTGTCAAAATAGCCTCATTTTTCCAAGGCTTGTTTATAAAGAGGAAACTAATTAATGGTTGTACAAGGAGATCACAAAAGATGAACTACTAATTGTGTTGTCTTCCTTACACAAAAATGAAATCCCTAGCTCAGATGGGTGGACCTTTGAGTTCTTCTAGGGTTTCTTTGAGATACCGGGAGAGGATTTTCTCTGAGTGGTGGAAGAAGTAAGAACATCAGGGAAGGTACTAGGCTCATTCAATTCCACTTTTAGTGCACTTATTCCTAAAGTTGACCATATTGATACTTTTTGTGCACTTAGACCAATAGTTATGCGTAATTATGTGTACAAGATTATATCAAAGGTGTTGGATGTAATGTTGGAGAAACTTTTGTAAAAGATTATCTCTCCTAAACGAATTGGATTTTTAGAAGGTCACCAATAAGATCGGCTCAATACGGTCTTCACACTATTAAAACTAAACATGTGCAAGAAATGGTGATCAAGTTGGATTTATATAAAGATCATGATAGAGTGTGATGGCTCTATCTGAGATTACTTTAAATTCACATCAGTTTTGTCTATGGTTAACTAGATCATGGGATTTGTCACATTGATTTCATATGATGTTCTTATTAATGGCTCGGCTTCATGGCTCAGCTTCACCGTTATTCAAACCTACAAGAGGTTTGAAACAAGGGTTCCCATTTTCCCCATATTTATTTGTGTTAGTGGCTAAACGGTTGAGCACATCTATTTCAAAAGATAAAAGAACAAGACTTATTCATGATATCAAGATTGGAGGTAATGAATTGCTTACTCACTTACTATTTGTGGATGATGTACTTTGGTTTTGTAATGGTAATTATGTAGAGGAGGGAATAAAAATTAGAGATACATTTCATCTTTATAACAAAGCTACTAGAATGGAAATAATATTCACATGTATACTATGGTTTTTAATGAGCTTGATGAGGAAGTTGTGCAAACCTTGAGAGGATAATTTCCCTTCATAATTTCAACTTTCAAGAAGTAATAAAGTATGTTGGCTTCAATCTTAAACCAAATGGTTATAGTAAGAGGGATTGGACCTAGTTGCTCTCTAAGATTTAGAATATAATCAATTTATGGTGCAATAGATGGCTATCTAGAGGTGGTAGATTGGTCTAAATCAATTTTATTTTATAGGATATCCTAGTTTACTGGGACTCCTTGGCATATATTCCCAAAGGCATTTTGGAGAAAATTAGAAGGAATTGCTTCAATTTTCTTTGGAAAGGAATATTTGATAAGGTTGGCACTCACTTAGCTAAGTGGCAGACTATAGCCCAACCTAAGGATGATAGACGATGGGGCCTTAAAAACATTCATGTATTTGGCATATCCCTTGATGCAAAAACTCTTTGAAATTTGATTGCAAAACAGAGCTTATGGAAAAGAATTATCGTTCAAAAATATATAGCCCCAAGTTCATTATTTGATTGGATCAGAAGTGATAAGAAAATTATATCCAATGTTTTCATTCAATGGAAAGAAATGACACTTTCTCTTCCAATTATTGGGTCTTATTTGGCCTTGAAATTTGGTGATGGTTCTCGAGTAAGGGTGGGAGTTGATACTATGACGGGGTGTGCAAATGAGGTCATTTTTCTTTTGAATTGACACAATACCTTCAAGAGGTAGGTAGATGCACACTAAATTTAATAGGGGATACCACAACGATTGACATATGGCATCAAGGGTGGTTAATTGCACAAGGTTTAGGTTTGGAGGCGTAGCACATGTAATATTGAAATATTTTCCATATTGAATCACATAGAGCCCATGTTAGATTAAATGAATTATCAGATGTTCTGGTGTGGTAAAAAAACAAGACTATTGGCTATTATACTACAAAATTGGGCTCCATGACACTTCAAAGCAATGCTCATCAAAGTGTAAAAATGGTGGTGGGAGGAGAAACATCATCCTTCACCCCTCCATGACACCAATTTGAAGTATACAAGAAGTTCTAAAAAATTTAATCATTTTTTTGGGGAGGGGGGATATGAATTAAGTTACTCATTAGTAAAGGCCTTAGGACCGACCTTAGGGTTTCATTATGCTCGAAAGCTATGCATGCTTGAAATTTGAAACACAAATTGATTAAAATGTTTGAACTATGGAATCTCCCCAATCTGTAGGTTATTTAGGACGACATCGAGTTAGTGTCCAACATAAATAAATGTGATCATCTGGTAGCATCTTGCAATTATGTATCAAATCAGGTATGCAACAAATGAGACATAAATAGACATGTAACCCTATGAAATCGCATTTTTGGGGACTATAAAAAGTTAATTATCCTGATTGGTCCTCCTAGAGATGTCATGAGATATCAATGAAGAAAGAGATAAAATATGAGAGATGAAACATTATTACACACAAACAAAACTCTATTGAATAATTGAATTCTTTAGGATAGATTGTGACTCCGTCATATAGAGTTCACAAGTTGTTATCAGAGCTAACTTATTCCCAATATAGAAGGAGAGGTAATTTGGTCNTATGTCCTCTAGGCATTATTCACCAAGACTAGGTTATAAGGCTATGTTTCATGAGGACGAAGGTGGAGGTATTAACTAGTGGTGGAAGCCAATTTGGAAGGAAAAGGCTCCATTAAATACAATCATTTTTATGTGGCTTGCTTTGGGTAACAAAGGTATTACCTAGGAATTATTATAGAGGAGAGCATGGCAGGGCCCATACATTGTGTACTCTGGGAAAATGAAAGGAAGTCTATATATCACTTATTGATTTAGTGCCCTTATGCTAAATAGGTTTGGTATTATTCACTTCCTTTAGCTAGAGGGAAGGGGGTTTGGTAGGGTGCTTCACTTGTACATTGTATGAAAAGTTAGTATGAGGAGCCATTACTTAAGGGACACAAGGCTCTACTAGTTTTTATTCCATGGGATGAGTGGCTAGCAAGGAATGTTTTCCTATTCAAAACAAGGAAACACCCCCCCTTTCAGGTTTTCCATGAATTAAAGCTCGCATATGATAGTATTTGGTTTGTTGGCAAGATAAAATCTCCAAGGCAAGTGACATAGCTAATGGTTGAAGGGGAGAATCTAGGTTTTACGAACTAGGGTCTTGAAATTAGGGCTTGGTATGTCATGGAGGACAACATCCAACTTGTGGATTACTTGGATGGGTCACTTTCTAAAGATCAAATTTTTATCTCATATCGTAATGGGACTTCCCTAATGAAGAAGTTGGATGGTAATAAGGGGTGTGTGTTGGGGGGATCATGTGATACATCTCCTCAACATTATCCACGGGAACATAATGGGTCATACAAAGTTGTCAGGTACACCATATTATGTTGACAGACTTATCATTGGATGTTAGATTGAGATATAGTTCTCAGGCTAAGAATATGTCGAAGAAAGCATGGGTATTAATTTTCACCCTGGTGGAAATAATATGAACATTAATGGGGAGGTTTTTCATGGAATCTTGTTTGATCTATTGAACTTGGGGTTTGAAGGTAATTCTTTGATTGTAAAAGTGGTGGTTCAACATGATGAGGAGAACAATTCTTCGTGAGAGTGGGTATGTGGTGTTGGGTTTCTTAGGATTGGACTTGACATAGAATCATTGGTCAAGTGTAGAGTGACCAATGAAAGGGTTGAAGGGATTAAGAAATATCGATATGTCCTGAAGCAGAAGGAGAATAGGGTTATGATGGTCATTGGGAATGACTTGAGCGTCAAAAGAATTATGCAATTCATGGGAAATACTTTTATCGAAAAACTATTAGGTAGACACTTCTCGATGGAATACCTAATTGAATGGATTCAGAAGCATTGGATTCCTATTAAGTTTATGATCCTATCTTTGATATTTTGACACGATGATGGATAGAATTTATTTTCAAATATGTGGAGGATACATCGAAGATCTTGGGAGGAAAATGGTTCGAGGTTTCTTCCTTCCTTTCATTAAAACCCTAGCACCCTTGTTTTGAACCAAGAGTGGAGGTACCAACAAGTATACCCATATGGGTCAAACTTAATGGCTTACCAATTGAGTTATGAATAGATAAAACCCCTATTGACACTATAAATATTTTGGGCAAAACAATTATGGTGGATGAGTCTTATAAAACATTTTTTTTTCCAATTTTTGGCTTCTATTCTAGTGGAGATTGATATCGGTATAAGGAAGGATACATTTGGTGTACAAAATACTCAACAAGATGAAATTCATAATACTAAAAAAGTGTATGAAGGTAAGAATGGACTTACAAAGGTTGGTGATGGGGATTCATTAATTCGAAGGAATGGGGTTTCTCTTGTCCATGAGAAGAATGGAGTTAATAAAGGTTTGGTTGGTGATACTCTAGCCTCCTTACATCATAATTCAATTCCTAATCAAGTTATTTTGAAGAATGACTAGCAGTATCCCATTGATGCAAGGAAAGGTGCAGAAGAAAAGATTGAACAAGGAATTCTATGTTCTTGTTCACATGTGGAAGGTGAAAATCCAAATAAGTCTTTTGTAACAATTACTTCAAATATCCTTCACATTCTTCTCCTAACGATTATTTGTTGACCCCTACTGAATTATATAAGTTTTGTGGTAGTTCAAGTAGGGGTAAGGAATCATATACTAAGTCTAAATCTTCGAATATATCTACAGTGGAGGAGATGGGAAAGTTTGTTTCCTTGTCATATGAGTGGAAAACTTGTTTTGATTATAACTTTGTTTTAGAAGGGGAGAAAGGGGGTTTTAGGGTTGATCTTTTCTCTTGTGGAGTCATTATCATTTAAGACCTAAAAAGTATAAGGGTATTGTAGAGGGTTCTACTTTGAGGGGGGGGAATAGGGAACAACACTTTGAAAGATCTTAGACATAGTATGGTAGGTATAAAATATTTACTTCAGCATGCTCAAGAGAAGGCCATTAAAGAGATACAGCAGTGGAATCAATGCCTAATCATTAGGGTTCTTAAAGTAGGTACACTCCATAATTTCAGTGCAACACAAAAATATTGTCCATGAATATTCGGGCTTTGGGAAGCCAAAATAAAATAAAATGGATCTCATAAATCTTATAGAGTTAGAGAATCCATAATTATTATTGTTATAAGATACAATGGGGAGGGTAGATCTGAGTGTGTGAATTGAGAAGATTTCTTTCATGTTAGGACTTTTTAGTATTAGACTCTAATGGTTTATTTGGGGTCATTATAACTGGTTCGACTAAAAATCTGGTCCTAACCAATTCTTATGTTATCTATTCAAGCCTATGCACATATATTTTCAATAAAAGTTTGGGAACTCTTATAATTATACTAAACATGTATGAACCATATGATGAAAAACAACCATTCTGGGAAAAGACTTTTTCTCTACAATTTATACGTGATGGTAAGGTGATCATGGGAGGGGATTTAAATTTCATTATAAGTAAGAAATAATTTTAGGGATTATTTGTCCGGATTGACAAACTTGTTGATTTTTTCAATTATCAAATTGAGGTTGTTGGTTTAATAGATTTTGAACCTATCTCCATGGGGCCCACAAGTAGTAATAATAGAATTGGTAATGAAGGAGTTTCAAAGTGAATTAGAGTATTGTTGGTTTGAAATTTTGTTCTTCAATGGGTGGATATATATGGCTCCTATATTGACTCAGATAAGTGCTCTGATCATAACCCCATATTTATGGAACTAGAGTATGGCACCCTTTAAATTTAACCCTGGATAGCTTGAGAAGAAATATTTTCAATCACTGATAAACGAGATATGAAAATATTTTGATCCACATTTAGGGACTTCTACAAGTGAAAAAATTTCAATGCCACTCGGGACTACAAAAGAGAAGGTGGCTTTTTGGACTGGCGAAAGATATAGGAACATAGATAAACTACTTAACGAGGTTGAATTAGCATTATCGAATATGTTCTCTATGAATGTGATAGGTACTTTTTACTAAGGATATTTTAAGGATAAAAAATTTGGAAGCAAGGAAGGTGAAGTTGTCGAGGGATAGAGAGATGGAATGAAGGATGAAAAGTAGCTCTACTTGGTTGGATTTAGGTGATCAAAATACTAAATATTTTTCACAAATTTGCAAATCATTGGAAGAGAGTTAATACTATTTGGGAAATGATGAATGTGGTAGGTGCTCTAGTAAAAAGTTTTCAAGTATTTTTAAAATTGGGGGTCAAATATTTTGAGAATATTTACAAAGAGATGAAGCGATCAAATATTGTAGAGATTGTCAAAATAGCCTCATTTTTCCAAGGCTTGTTTATAAAGAGGAAACTAATTAATGGTTTTACAAGGATATCACAAAAGATGAACTACTAATTGTGTTGTCTTCCTTACACAAAAATTAAATCCCTAGCTCAGATGGGTGGACCTTTGAGTTCTTCTAGGGTTTCTTTGAGATACTAGGAGAGGATTTTCTCTGAGTGGTGGAAGAAGTAAGAACATCATGGAAGGTACTAGGCTCATTCAATTCCACTTTTAGTGCACTTATTCCTAAATTTAACCATATTGATACTTTTTGTGCACTTAGACCAACAGTTATGTGTAATTATGTGTACAAGATTATATCAAAGGTGTTGGATGTAATGTTGGAGAAACTTTTGTAAAAGATTATCTCTCCTAAACGAATTGGATTCTTAGAAGGTCACCAATAAGATCGGCTCAATAGGGTCTTCACAATATTAAAACTAAACATGTGCAAGAAATGGTGATCAAGTTGAATTTATATAAAGCTCATGATAGAGTGTGATGGCTCTATCTGAGATTACTTTAAATTCACATTAGTTTTGTCTATGGTTAACTAGATCATGGGATTTGTCACATTGATTTCATATGATGTTCTTATTAATGGATCGGCTTCATGGCTCAGCTTCACCGTTTTTCAAACCTACAAGAGGTTTGAAACAAGGGTTCCCATTTTCCCCATATTTATTTGTGTTAGTGGCTAAATGGTTGAGCACATCTATTTCAAAATCTAAAAGGACAAGAATTATTCATGATATTAGGATTGGAGGTAATGAATTGCTTACTCACTTACTATTTGTGGATGATGTACTTTGGTTTTGTAATGGTAATTATGTAGAGGAGGGAAGGAAAATTAGAGATACATTTCATCTTTATAACAAAGCTATTAGAATGGAAATAATATTCACATGTCTACTATGGTTTTTAATGAGCTTGATGAGGAAGTTGTGCAAACCTTGAGAGGATAATTTCCCTTCATAATTTCAACTTTCAAGAAGTAATAAAGTATGTTGGCTTCAATATTAAACCAAATGGTTATAGTAAGAGGGATTGGACCTAGTTTCTCTCTAAGATTTAGAAGATAATCAATTTATGATGCAATAGATGGCTATCTAGAGGTGGTAGATTGGTCTAAATCAATTTTATTTTATAGGATATCCTAGTTTACTGGGACTCCTTGGCACATATTCCCAAAGGCATTTTGGAGAAAATTAGAAGGAATTGCTTCAATTTTCTTTGGAAAGGAAGATTTGATAAGGTTGGCACTCACTTAGCTAAGTGGCAGACTATAGCCCAACCTAAGGATGATAGAGGATGGGGCCTTAAAAACATTCATGTATTTAGCATATCCCTTGATGCAAAAACTCTTTGAAATTTGATTGCAAAACAGAGCTTATGGAAAATAATTATCGTTCAAAAATATATAGCCCCAAGTTCATTATTTGATTGGATCAGAAGTGATAATAAAATTATATCCAATGTTTTCATTCAATGGAAATCAATGACACTTTCTCTTCCAATTATTGGGTCTTATTTGGCCTTGAAATTTGGTGATGGTTCTCGGGTAAGGGTGGGAGTTGATACTATCATGGGGTGCACAAATGAGGTCGTTTTATCTTTTGAATTGACACAATACCTTCAAGAGGTAGGTAGATGCACACTAAATTTAATAGGGGATCCCACAACGATTGACATATGGCATCAAGGGTGGTTAATTGCACAAGGTTTAGGTTTGGAGGGGTAGCATGTGTAATCTTGAAATATTTTCCATATTGAATCACATAGAGCCCATGTTAGATTAAATGAATTATCAGATGTTCTGGTGTGGGAAAAAAACAAGACTATTGGCTATTATACTACAAAATTGGGCTACATGACACTTCAAAGCAATGCTCATCAAAGTGTAAAAATGGTGGTGGGAGGAGAAACATCATCCTTCACCCCTCCATGACACCAATTTGAAGTATAAAGGAAGTTATAAAAAAGTTAATCATTTTTTTTGGGAGGGGGGATCTGAATTAATTTACTCATTAGTAAAGGTCTTAGGACCGACCTTAGGGTTTCATTATGCCTGAAAGCTATGCATGCTTGAAATTTGAAACACAAATTGATTAAAAATTTTGAACTATGGAATCTCCCCAATCTGTAGGTTATTTAGGATGACATCGTGTTAGCGTCCAACATAAATAAATGTGATCATCTGGTAGCATCTTGCAATTATGTATCAAATCGGGTATGCAAAAAATGAGCCATAAATAGACATGTAACACTATGAAATCGCATTGTTGGGGACTATAAAAAGTTAATTATCCTGATTGGTCCTCCTAGAGATGTCATGAGATATCAATGAAGAAAGAGATAAAATATGAGAGATGAAACATTATTACACACAAACAAAAC
>JZKD02S1712203.1:216155-227931 GCA_000966675.3 Picea glauca | reverse complement strand
TTTCTCTTGCTTCCCGGAGTCTTCTATTCTCGTCAGGTTCACATGTAGAGGTAAATACCTCCTGCAGCTACCATAATATTAACAATGCATACATATTGTTTGGACTTAGTTCATTTTGGGGGATTATTTCCATCATTCCTTCCATCATTCAGTCACCCACTCAGCCATACCAGGACAATTCACTCACGCAGTCAGCCATCCTACGTACTTCCTGTCATTGTACCTGAACCTGTATCGATAGCCAAACTTGTTTGTGTAGATGGTTAGCTTGGGAGCTGGACTGAAGAAGTGGGTTGTCAGGCCCGTGGGATATTGAAGAGGTGGGTTGTTAGGTGAGAGAATTGTTGGGAACTGATTTCCTGAAGGTGCTAAACTGTAGCTATAGGGCTCTGAGACTTCCTGTCCGACTTGTTGTTGAAGCCCGGAAAGGAAGTGGGACAACCGAAGGACTGTTGAGCAAAGAAGGGGAAAAATTCCTAGGGTGGGACATACATGTGGGGAATGAGAGACTATAATCTGTTAGTTTGAGTTGTCACCTATGACGAAGTCTTTCCTATTGTCTATGAACCATTAGCCTGGTTAGGAATCCCTTTACTTAGGTGGAGTTTAGTCCCAGGTCGGGGGTGACCCACTGTTGCAAGTGATGAGTAGTGTGGTCTAAGGCTAGGAGGTTTGTGGAAGGTCTGCATGCAGTTGGTGACATTCTTACCAAGATAAGTGCCAATTGTGTGATAAATTTACATGCTGCATTATTATTTATGTGTTTAGTTTTATCGGTTTATCCTATGTGCGGTTATAACTGTCTGTATATTTATGGGTATTTCCTGTGTATGCTGCATGTATACGTTTACTGTTATTTCAATGTGAATCTGTGAATTTACAGATGTATTTGTATGTTTACGTTTTATATCTATATATTTCCACAAGAGTTTTGTGTGTATATATTTTAATTGCATGCAGTTCAAAAAATTTATGTAGCATAGCTCAGTTGGATGTTGGGTATGTTACAATATGTTCTGCAGGGAGAACGAAAGAGTTCTCCCGTGTATCGTGGCCCGACTTGGGTGGTCGGGGACGTTACGATATGGTATCAGAGATTCATTTTTCGATATTGAGCCTGGATGGGTCGAGAAAGTTGAGTTGAAGTGAAATTTCACAGAGGATTTATTTCGAAGTGGCCAAATTTCAAGTTACAGAGCGTCCATGGTAAAATTTAGAAGCAACGACCTAGAATTGGGAAAAATCCCCAATTTCTATTGTTAAATTCGTGGGAAAATTAAGAAATTTGGCCAAGGGGAGAGATATTCCTGATTTAATATCTGTTGTAGCAAAATTAGGACCTGGAATTGGTCGAATTTGAAGTTACAGTGAAGCCATGATAGATGGAGCGAGATTAGTAAATAAAATTCTCAATTCGTGAATTGATTTTGGGTAAATTTGTTCTAGAAATGTCAACCCGCAATGATTTGTTGTTTTAGAGGTTGAATTGGTGTTATCGGGGTGAAATTGAATAAATTTCACAGTTGCAGAATGTCTATGGTAAAAATTGGGGAAAATTTAAGCAAAAGCCTCAATTTCTGCAGCGGAATTCACGAAGAATTGATGCGCATAAAAATGAATATGCACAATTGGGCGCACTAGAAATGCATGTTGCGTAGTAAAAAACTGGTGATATATAAAAAAATGGTGGCACGCGGAAAAACATTGGCATTCTGGTGCGTGCACTAAATTTTGGCGCCGCGCGGAAAAATGTTGGTGTGCGTATGCCTGCGCTAAATTTGGGCACTGCGCGGAAAAATGTTGGTGTGTGGGCTAAATTTTTGGCGCCACGAGGAAAAATGTTAGTGTGTGGGTGCGCACGCTAAATTTAGCATTGCGTGGTGTGCATACACATAATAAGGTGTGCATGGTGTGCACACACATAATAATGGTGCACATGATCTGCGCAATATTGGCAGAGTTCAGAAAAAATTTGTTGGTGCGCGCACAATGTGAGTATATGTTATCGCGCGATAGTTTAGTTAATGGTGCGCGGTAGGGGCGTACTAAAATTTGGCATGGTGCAACGCGTAGAGTGAAATGTGCGCGGAATATCAGCGCGTGATACAAAAATTGCGCACAACGAGTAATAGTGCAAGAACCAAAGTTGCGCACGGTGGATATTGGCGCACGACACAAAAGTAGTGCACGCAAGTTATTGGCGCGACAAAGAAGTGGTACACAATGGTTATAGGTGCGCGGAGCACACTTTACCTTGTGATGTTTCTGCGCATGGTAAATATGGGTGTATAGGTTGAAATTTGTGCGCATGAAGTCGTTTGGATGGTGAACAATAGGGGAAAACGAACAAATTTCCGCGACATTTTATACTGTTCGAACATCATTTTTTTGCAACATGTTTTTAGATACTCAAAAACTATGAGAACAAAGTGTTTGCCAATGCACACTTTGTCTCTACATCTCAAATAAAAGAGCTCAAAGAGAGCTTTCTAATGGTGTAAACCGTTCATCAAACAAAGCTTTTATGAGAAAGTTACAACAGAAACAATGGAGGGTAAATTGTAAGACCCTCTAACTTCAAAGAGCCATAACTTTCTGCTCCAGAATCAGATTGAGGCGCAGGAGAAGTCAATGGAAATATATTTAACCATAGAAGACAGTTCCAGAGCTGAATTAAATTTACGGGCATGTTAAAAATGTTTAATATGGAAAATAAGGCACGTGTAGCATTCTAGACCAAAAACACAAATTGGTCTAGAGCTTCAGTAGGCTTTAACTAGCAGCCCGGAACTCGGAAAAAGGTGAAACTTGGACAGAGTGTCCATAATATGTATATGAAAAAACCTAATTGAGATCCTATGAAAAATGCAATGTAGTAGGTGCGAAATTTCATAATTACAGTGCAAAGTTGCACCAAGTTGAAAAATGAACAAAAAAATTAATGGACAATTTTCAAACAACCATAACTTTCTTCTCAAGACTCAGAATTGAGCATGGGAGAAGGCATTGGAAAGGTGTTGGAGAGTGGAATATAATTATTCACCGAGAAAATTGATCTGGGAATTCAAATTTTCATGAAATCAAAAGAAATATTTCTGATATATTATTGAACGAGAATGGTTTAGATATTTTCATGAAATTGTTGAAACAATTAGCCTGACAAAGTTTTGTTGGCTGCACATTTTGCAGAGTTAAAAACAACTAGATCAGTTCAAGATCAACACAGAGTCCATAGTAATGGAAGAGGCACAACGAAATTAAAACCAAGAAGATGAAATCAGATGGATGGATGTCCATTTGGGCATTGAAGGAACAAACTCCAATGGACATGGAGAAGGAAGAGATGAAAATATGAATATGTTAGAGACCATTACAAATTTGCAGAGGGATGTCCAAATCCACAAATATTATAATGAAAGGCTTATGAGAGCCAAGGAGAAACAAGATGAATTCAACATGAAGTTAATGCGAATATTTATGAGAATATAAAAGAAATTGGATAAGGAGAGTGGCTCAAGAAAATATGGAAGTCACAGACCTCCTGATGAGAAAAGAAGAGCAAGGAGTTTTAGCAGACATCACCATCACTCCCTGAAGTATTCCATTAAGAGAGAAAACAATAGCTCAAGTCCATCCCCTATCAAGAAGCATAAGCATTCTGGGGTGGATGAGCTACGAGGAGAAATGAACAAAATCAAACCTCCTACATTTTATGGTGAACACAAGAAGGATGAAGATGCAGAAACATGGTTGTTGGGAATGAGAAAGTATTTTCAATTGCGTAATTATTCTTCTCATGCATAAGGTAGAATTTCCATCTATCAACTCAAGGGAAAGACATCCATGTGGTGGGATCAGCTTGTGCAGGTGCAACACATTAAAGAAAAAAGTGTTACTTGGAGGGAATTCAAGAAGTATTTTGAGAAGAAATACTTGACTAAGAGATATTATGACAAGAAAATGAAAGAATTCTTTGAACTCAAGCTTGGGAGTATGACCATTGATGAATATGAAATAAGGTTTTTGGAACTGCTGAAGTATGTCTCTTTCATCAAGGATGAGACAGTTAAAATTCAAATGTATTTGAGTGGATTTTCATCATTCATCAGTGACAAAATACAATATGATGATCGCAAGACATTGGAGCAGACCATAAGGTGAGCTAAATGCCTATATGATCAACAAAAAGCAAGGCCAAATTTCCAAAAATCTCGGGGAGACAAAAATAAATTCAAGATGGATCAAAGGAAGAAGGGATCTAAGCCACCATTCTTCAGAAATAATACTCAAGAACAACCAACTTCTAGAGAACCCAAAACGATTGAGATAGGGGGTCAAAGGCCAAGGCAACCACCTATTGAATGTTGGGGTTGTAAAGGGGATCATATGTCTAGAGATTATCCTCACAGAGGTGAAAAGTTCAAGACTGTTCACAATGTACAACAAGCTGAAACAATGGAGGACATGGGCATAAATGTACCAAGCATCTATGCATCCCTGGACAACAAGCAAGCAGAGTATCAGTTACATATGATTGAAGTAGAAGGTATGATCAACAACCAAACCATTGCTATTTTAATTGATTCAGGATCTAGTCATAGTTATATAGATCCTAAGATGGTGGAAATTTTTCATTTTCCAAGAAGCAAGCATGGAAAATCTTGGTTGGTGCAGCTGGATACCGGAGGCAAAAGAAAAATTAATGAGATGGTTAAGTCATGTCTTATGAACATGAATGGAATAAACACCAAGGCATATTTGAACATATTGCCTTTAGGTTCCTATGACTATCTAATTGGTATGGATTGGTTGGACCAACATCATGCTATGCTAGACTGTCATAACAAGGCATTTACTTGCTTGGATGAGGAGGGGAACCTAAGGAAATTGTAGGGAATTCTCAGGGCAGTAACCATCAAAGAAATTTTAGCATTGCAGCTGAAGAAATGTTACAGAAAAGGGTGTCAAATATTTGCAACACATATGGAAGAGACACCTAAGGATAAGGTGCCAAATTTGGAATATTGTGTAGTCCTAGAAGATTTTGAAGATGTGTTCAAGGAGGTACAAATACTACCCCCAAAGAGAGATATTGATTTCTCTATAAATTTAATTCCTGGAGCAGCTCCAGTGTCAAAAACTCCTTACAGAATGAGTACACAAGAGTTGAAGGAGTTGCAAATGCAACTTGAAGAAATTCTGAAGAAGGGGTATATATTCCCAAGTGTGTCACCTTGGGGTGCCCCAGTGTTGTTCTTGAAGAAGAAATATGAGACATTAAGATTGTGCATGGATTTCAAACAGTTGAATAAAATGACTGTTAAGAACTAGTATCCTCTGCCAAGGATTGATGATCTTTTTGATCAATTGAAGGATGCAAAGATATTTCAAAGATAGATCTTAGGTCAGGATATCATCAGGTAAGAATTAAGGAGGAATATATAAGAAAGACCGCCTTCAAGACAAGGTATGGTCATTATGAATTCGCAGTGGTTCCATTTGG
The DNA here is from genome assembly GCA_000966675.3 of Picea glauca. Lineage (NCBI taxonomy): Eukaryota > Viridiplantae > Streptophyta > Pinopsida > Pinales > Pinaceae > Picea > Picea glauca. Next base: position 222,428 of record JZKD02S1712203.1, on the reverse strand, counting down.
GTTGTGAAATGCACCAGCTATTTTCATGTGCTTAATGAATGGTGTTTTACGAGAATATTTAGACAAGTTTGTCATTGTCTTTCTAGATGAAATTATTATATATTATAAGTCAGAAGAAGAGCATGGGCATCATTTGAGGATGGTGTTGCAAGTGTTAAGGGAGAATCAGTTGTATGCCAAGTTGAGAAAGTGCTCATTTTATCACAAGAAAATTCATTATTTGAGACATATCATTTCAAAGGATGGGATAACTGTGGATCCTGAGAAGGTAGAAGCCATTAGAGAATGGCCAGCGCCAAAGAATGTGACAGAGGTCAGATCATTCATGGGCCTTGTAGGCTACTATAGCATATTTATTGAAGGATTCTCAAAGATTGCACACCCAATCACTTCCATACAAAAGAAGGGTCTGAAGTTTCAATGGACATTGGATTGTGAAAATAGTTTCCAACACTTGAAACAATTATTGACAAGTGCTCCAATACTAAGGATTGCAGACCCAAATGAAGACTTCATTGTATGCACAAATGAATGTAAAGAAGGAATTGGTGGAGTCTTCAGTCAAAATGGGTTTGTTATATGTTATGAATCAAAGAAGTTGAAAGAGCATGAAAGAAACTATGCCACTCATGATTTGGAGTTGGCAGCCATAGTGCATGCCTTGAGGAAATTGAGACACTACATCATGGGGAAAAAGTTTGAGCTAAGAACAAACCATAATGATCTGAAATATTTATTTGATCAACCAACTCTAAATGTTAGGCAAATCAGATGGTTATAATTTCTAAGTGAATATGAATTTGATATAAAACATATCAAGGGGAAAGAGAACAAAGTGGCCGATGCACTCAGCAGAAGAGTGCATGAAATGCACGCTACAACCATTAGAATGTACCAATCATATTTGAAACACAGAATTATAGAGGCTGCCAAATCATATTTGCAATACAAAGAATTAGTGGCAAAATTACAACAAGGTAATTTATAGCAGAAAATTGAAGAATACAAGCTAGATAATGATAAAATTCTCATGTATAGGGGCATAATTTTTGTACTAAATTCCCAGGAATTGAAAAATCTGATATTGAGAGAAATGCATAATGTACCTTATGCTAGACACCCATGATATCATAAAACTATTGCAGCTGTCAAAAGACAATATTATTGGCCATTCATGAAGAAAGAGGTTGTTGATTTTATTGCCAAATGTTTGGAATGTCAAAAGGTAAAAGATGAGCATAGACACCCAACTGGTTTGCTACAACCATTACCCATTCTTGAGTGGAAATGAGAAGTTGTAACTATGGATTTCATCACCAAACTGCCCAGAACAAACAAGCACCATGATTCTATCATGGTAGTGGTGGATAAGCTTACTAAAGATGCCCATTTTATTCTAGTTAAGATCACTCACAAGGCAACCAACATTGTTGATGTTTATATGAAAGAAATTTCTTGATTTCATGGCATACCCAAGACAATTGTGTCTGACAGAGATCCAAAATTTACCTCAAAAGTTTCGAAAGGATTATTTAATGGATTTGGAACAAATTTGAATTTTAGCACAACTTATCATCCATAATCTGATGGACAAACATAGAGGGTGAATCAAGTGATTGAAGATATGTTGAGGATGTATGTGATGGATTAACCATCAAAATGGAAAGACTACCTACACTTGGTAGAGTTTGCTTATAACAGTGGATACCAAAAATCTTTAAAGATGAGCCCATTTGAGGCACTTTATGGTAGAAAGTGCAACACACCAGTAAGCTGGGATAACCCAGCAGACAGAGCAGTGGCTGGGCAAGATTTTCTCAAGGAAATGGAGGAGAAAATGATAAAAACAAAACAAAATTTAAAGGCTTCCCAATACAAGCAGGAAATCTATGTTGATAAGGGCAAAACTGACAGGGAATTTAAAGTGGGAGACCATGTATTTTTGAAAGTGAAAGCCAACAAAAGTTCCATGAAGTTGGGAAATTATTCAAAGTTGGCAGCTCATTATTGTGGGCCGTTTGAAATCCTAGAGATGATTGGTCCAATAGCTTATATGATTGCATTGCCTGCATCTATGTCTGTTCATAATGTATTCCATGTATCATTTCTAAAGAAATATATACCTCATGCTAATCATGTAATTGATTGGAATGTGATTCAAGTGGAGCAAGAAGGCGCTTTTCAAGTGCATCCAGTACGCATTCTGGACCGGAAAATCAAACAGCTCCGGAATCGAGCCATAGGGCTTGTAAAAGTCCAATGGACCTGGTACGGTCCCGAGGACGCTACTTGGGAGCATGAGGATGAAATGCGGGAAGAGTAACCGCATCTTTTTGAGGATTTTTGAAATTTTGTTGTGTATGAGTACATAATGCACTGAGGACAATGCATAAATAAGGGGAGGGGATTGTAATATCCCTAGGCCGAACCCAATTGTAATGTAAATGGATATGTAATTAAGCAACTGAGATGTTTGATATCATTTTTGTATGCACCTTTCATGGCATAGTGCATGCATGTACTGCACAGTAAAATGATGAAGTGTACACAGTCCAGAATACCGCGCGAAACAATTTGAGTGCGCGTGATATTGAGGCCAGGGAGCCTTTGTGTATATGCTGTGTTTTATAGGATGGTGAGCTAGTTTTGTGATTATTAGGCTGGAGAGCCTAGATGTTAAAGGCCAGTGCACCTACTTTTGTACATGTCTCAACATTAATATAAAATACATCGCTGCGCGCAAACCGACTACGATAAAAGAGATGGGGGACTAAAATCCACTAGTTAGGGAAAGGGAGGGGCTAAAAGTTAAGGAAAAGGGATAATCTAGGGAGCTTAAGAAAAAAATGAATATTATATTAATATTTCTTAAAGTATAAGGTATGGATAATTATTTTATCCTAAGTTCTAAAGATGGGGACAAGTGGGCCAAAGTAGCTCCCAACATGACAAGTGTCAAGTTGGCGAAATGCATACATATTGTTTGGACTTAGTTCATTTTGGGGGATTATTTCCATCATTCCTTCCATCATTCAGTCATCCATTCAACCATACTAGGACCATTCACTCACGCAGTCAACCATCCTACATACTTTCTGTTATTGTACTTGAACCTGTATCCATAGCCAGACTTGTTTATGTAGCTGGTTAGCTTGGGAGATGGATTGAAGAAGCAGGTTGTCAGGACCATGGGATATTGAAGAGGCGGGTTGTCAGGCCCGTGGGATATTGAAGAGGCGGGTTTTCAGGCCCATGAGAAATTTCTCTCCGGGTGAGAGAATTGCTGGGAATTGATTTCCTGAAGGTGCTAAACTGCAGCTATAGGGCTCTGAGACTTCCTGTCTGGCCTATTGCTGAAGCCAGGAAAGAAAGTGGGGTAGCCGAAGGACTGTTGAGAAGAGAAGGGGAACACTTCCTGGGGCGGGACAAACATGTGGGGAATGAGAGACTGTAGGCTGTTAGTTTGAGTTGACACCTGTGACAGAGTATTTCCTGTTGTCTATGAACCATTAGCCTGGTTAGGAATCCCTTTACCCGGGTGGAGTTTAGTCCCAATTCGGGGGTGACCCACTGTTGAGAGTGATGAGCATTGTGGTCTAAGACTGGGAGGTTCGTGGAAGGTTTGAATGCAGTTGGTGACATTCTTACCAAGATAAGTGTCAATTGTGTGATAAATTTACATGCTGCATTATTATTTACGTGTTTAGTTTTATGGGTTTATCCTATGTGCAGTTATAACTATATGGATATTTATGGGTATTTCCTGTGTATGCTGTATGTATACATTACTGTTATTTCAATGTGAATCTGTGAATTTACAGATGTATTTGTATGTTTACGTTTTATATCTATATATTTCCGTAAGAGTTCCGTGTGTATATATTTTAATTGCATGCAGTGCGAAAAATTTATGTGGCATAGCTCAGTTGGATGCTGGGTATGTTACAGTATGTGTTACACATTATTTTGGTCATTCTAATGATGATATCACCGACATGTGTTTAGGCTCCCAACACGACTTTTTCCTGAGAAGAGTAGCTTCTTTCCTACCTTACAAAGCTGCTTTTTAGAAAGGGTCTGCAGGCTGCCCATACTACACAGTGCGGGAATCCATCAATTCCGCAGGCTTCCCTATAGCTGGCTCATGGGGTTTCTGTAGGCTACTCTATAGGCAGGGTGCGACGACGTTCCAAAGCTAAAAGAGGAAAGAGGTTTCACAAAGTTTCTAGAAAGGGATTATTCTAGAATGTGAGGTGGCGTCTGTATGGTTGCGATCCTACTGGTTTCTTTGATTTGGTGGGATCATCCTCATCCTTTTAACCACTTCACCTTATCCTATATAATCATGGGATTCTCATGGAAAAGGTTAAGCACAGTTGAGAAAGATCAAGCAAAGAATTGGTGAAAGAATAGGCCGAAGAGTGTGTGAAGAATCCTATTCTTAGTGATGCTTGAGGCCTCCATTTGTCCATCAAGATTTTGTGGATCATCTTCATACGAATTTTAGAGCAAGTGTATGTGTGTGTTGGGATGAAGGACCACTAAAAGGGAACTTGCGACATCAAGGAAATTCAGTTGTATCTTCCACTTTTCATTAATATATTACGGTGACACGTCTCTTTCCCAAACAATGATTAGTATTTTATTACATGATTCCTTGATCACATGTTTAGGTTATCATTGAGTTTTATTATTATTGCTTTCACGTCGGTTGGTGTGTGTTATCGCATATCTGATTCTACAAGAGCACTAGAGTGAAGCAGGGACAACAAAGATATAAGGAAGTGATTCATAAGGTATGTTATCTATTCCTCTTTGGATAGTAAACTCAATGATCACAACTTAGGGAAAGTGTCTTGTTCCGTCTCGTTTTGTTTTAGACCCAGGTGGATCAAGGGGGATTAGTTCATGTCCGCATATACTACTTTGCCCGATAACAGTATGTTCCACAGGGAGAATGAAAGTGTTCTCCCATGTATCGTGGCCCAACCTGGGTGGTCGGGGACGTTACATTATGAAACTGTATACTACAAGACTTGGGAGAAACAAAAAAATAGCAACCTACCAAGCCTAATAGGATTGATAGGCCTCCTATACTTGACTGAGATATGGAAGTGGGGTTATTTGATGGTGCCTCACAAGATAAGGGTGCTAAATGTGGGCTGGAGCTTTGTTAAAATGTCCATTTTTGGGCACTTTCAAACTAAAGATGAATTGTGGTAGAGGAACTAATACTAGGGGTGAACTCCCAGCCTTGTGGTGTATCTTATATTTTGTATGTTATAAAAAGGTAACAAGGTTAAAATTGGTAGATGACTCAAAGATTATTATTGATTGGTTATCTAATGAAAACAACCTACAAGTGGTCTCTCTGCAACCTTGGATGACAAAAATTAGAGTGTTGAACAAGAGTTTTCAACAACTTAAAGCTCAACACATATATAGAGTTTATAACAAGGACACTGACTAGCTCTCAAAAGAAGCTGTATTACTAGTTGAGGATGTAATATATTTTGTAGTGGGTAAAAAAAGAAAATAATTTTTTTTCGAAAGATTAACTATCAGTTAATTTATCATTGTTGCAAGGTTGAAGGAACTATTTTTTTGTATTTTAAATTAGATATATAAAAACAAAAACTTAATACTACAAAGTATGTACCTAAAAATTTGCAATGTTATGGAGTATAATGTAATGTGATCATAACTTATGTCCTTATATATTAAAAGGAATTAAAATTTTGCTCTAAATGTCAAATTTTATAAAAGACTATTTATATTTTCTAACATAAGCATTTTTTCTTATTGAAAAAAAATTGAAATTCAATAACTTATATTCTTTATATATTTACAATTTTTAATATATTTAAAAATAACATAATAAAAGACATGAATCTAAATAACATAAGATAATGGATAGTTCCATGTTTAAAATAGAAGTCAAAGCGAATTATTTTTTACAATAATATAATCACTCCATTTGCTCATCATCGAATTACTGAAGTATAATGTTTTAATTGGATGTTGTACAATAATTGTGATAATATATTTATAAAAATCAATGAACGTTAATATTTATATACAATCAAATTCAAAGAAGGTAAAACAATTAGATTGTTTGAAGCAAATCTTACATTACGCATCATACAAACTAGCAAGATTGTAATATAGTTCATATCATATAGTAATTTTAATTTTATTAGTTTTATTTTCCAAATTTAAAACATAGTTATCGTTTTATATTATACACCAAAACCGTTATAGATGTTTTTGGAG
>JZKD02S1712203.1:192513-205861 GCA_000966675.3 Picea glauca | reverse complement strand
GCTATGAATTCGTTAATATTTGATGAATCTAACTTGCTGAAGTTGCTGGTATGAAGATCGATATTATGCTGCATAGATATTGTTTTAGTTAAGAAATAATTGCTTGTGAGGATAACAATGTTTAGATATATATTTTTGGGCATTACATATAATCAGATCAACATCTTACCCGTGGATCACCACAAAACCTCTTTTATTTGTCTTTGGGGCACTTTTGCCTACCAAAAACTGCCCTTCGGTTTAAAGAACACCGGTGCAACGTTTCAAAACGATATGTCTTATGATTTCCATGATATTAAGCACATTGTACAACCATATTTAGATGACCTACCAGCACATTCCATGCATCGTAGTGATCATCCGACCCACCTCCGAGCCATTTTCCTTCACTATCAGTTCTATTGTTTACGCTTAAACCCACACAAATGTGTCGTTTGCATGGAGTCCGACCGACTCTTAGGTTTTCTTGTGTAACTTCAAGGGATTAGGGTATATCCTTTGAAGGTTGAGGGGATTCTCAATCTCCCTCCTCCTTCTTCACTTCGCCAGCTACAAAGTTTGCAAGGGAAGGCAAACTTTCTACGTCATTTTATCCCAAACTACGTTGACTTAACACTCGGATTTACTCGACTATTAAAGAAAGTATCTGAATTTGTATGGGACACCACTGCCAACAAATCCTTTGATGCTTTGAAATAGACTTTAACCCATACCCCACTACTTTTCCCGCCCGATTATAGTCGAGATTATTTCTTTTATCTCGCTACTTCAGATTCGACCATCGCCATGGTTATGGTCGAAGAAGACGATTTACATGATGAACATGTCATTTATTATTTGAGTCGGAGTCTCACGACTACCGAAGCCAAGTATTTACATGTTGAAAAATTGGCCTTGGCAACTATCCAAGCTGTCCAACGATTCCCTCATTATATCTTACTCCGCAAGACCACCGTAATTTCCGATTGCAACCCCATGCAACACATTCTTACCCGCCAATTGCTTGGGGGAAAATACTCCAAATGGATAGTCATCCTCCATGAGTTTGACTTAGAATTCGAACGTGCTAAGTCTAAGAAATCCTCGTTGTTCGCTGAACTAATATGCGACCTTCCCTGCACTGAGACAGAAAACGTGGAAGATGACTCTTTATCCGATGAGTCTCTTTTTATGATCAGTTCTGACGACCTTTGGTATGGGGATATCATTGTCTATATCCAAACTCAGACTTTCCGGCCCAATTTGTCTAGCACTGACCGTCGTCGAATACGCTATCAAGCCCGTCAGTACATCATCCTCGGTGACACTCTTTATCACTGTGGGGTTGACTCTGTGTTTCGATGCTGTCTCACCTATGATGAAGTTGCGAAAGCTTTAAATGACTGCCACTCTGGAGCATGTGGTGGTCACATGTATGGGTATGCTACTACCCAGAATATCTTACGCGCTAGGTATTTTTGGCCGTCTTTATTTAAAGATTGTATTACTGCCATTCAAAAATGCCATGCTTGCAAAACATACAACAATAAGATAAGATCTCATCCCACTCCCTTACACCCTGTAGTTTTCGTTGGAACTTTCGCTAAATGGGGTATCGATTTTATGACCTGTAACCCTCACTCGTCCGAGGGTCTTGGATACATTATTGTAGCTGTGGATTGTTTCACGAAATGGGCCGAGGCGACGCCTACATTTGAAAACACTGGAAAAACTGCAGCACTTTAAATTTTCAATCACATCATCACACGATTTGGAATCCCACAGTCTATTGTCACTGATCACGGTAGCCACTTTCAAAACTTCATGATGTCTGAGCTTACAAAAAAGTTGGGTCTTCGACATGAAAACTCAACCCCCTACTATCCACAAGCCAATGGCCAAGTAGAAGCGATCAACAAGGTTCTTATCACCATGTTTTGACGGATTATAGGAATTCACAAAACAAGCTGGCACACGATGTTGTTCTCAACATTATGGGCCTATCGAATGTCCATGAAGTCTACCACGGGGTTTACACCTTTCCAATTAGTGTATAGTATAGAAGTTATCCTACCGATTGAATGTGAAATTCCATCGTTAAAACTAGCCGTTGAATTTCTCCCAAACACCTTTGCTGAAGAAGAACGTCTGTCGTATATGATGCAATTGGACGAAGCCCGTCATGATGCCACCCTAGTTCTTGAAACCCAGAAGAAACACGTCAAAGCCCAATATGACAAACATGTCAAACCACGTGTTTTCTCTGAGGGAGATCTATTTCTCCTCTATGAACAAGATCGTGATTTGCTAGGAGCCGGAAATTTTGAGGCCATGTGGCGAGGCCCTTATATCGTCAAACGAGTGTTGGAAAAGGGAGCTTACGAGTTAGTAGATTATGATGGCATTCCTTTGAGTGAACCCAGAAATGGGCTTTACTTGAAGAAGTACTATGCTTAGACTATCTCGGCATGAGTACTTGTATTTTACTATATCATACTGTTGTGTGCTACGCTTGTGCATTTTTTTTCGTTATTCGGTTTCTGCCCTCGACCGCTTATCTTGCGTTGTGGTTGGTTTTCAGATGTCGAAGTCTTCGTTACCCTACCTTGGCTTCGCTGATGACGCTAGTCATAGTTTTCAGAACCTAGCTTCTGCTGCATGGGCAATCTATTCACCCACAAACGAACTTATCAGTCTACATGGTGTTTGCCTCGGTCGTACAACCAATAATATAGTAGAGTATAGCGCTGTTATCGAATTGTTGATCGATGCTATCTTACTTGGGATTCTTCATCTGGTTATACGACTTGATTCGTAGCTAGTAGTGCTACAATTAAGTAATGTCTATGCTATCCGAAGTCCTACTTTGTTACGAGTATATTTACGAATTCGCCTCTTGGAACATTATTTTGATTATATCGAGTATCAACACATTCCTAAATGTCTAAATACATTGACTGATGCGTTGGATAATTATGTGTTAGACATACATATGATACATTTATGATACATTTGTTTGTCTTTTTCGTCGCGTGTACGATTACTTTTTAGGGTTTTTAAAAAAAACCTCGAGCTTAGTCTTTGTTCGTTCTCGTGCTCGAAAAACAATGAGAATGTGACCGAGTATACATTTGTTGTCTTTTCGTACTCGTCATGGTAACACGAAAATAACGAAACTTACAGAGTAATCTTTAAGCTCTTTTCACACTGTTTAAAAATGAAAAGATTGTCGAGCGACCTTGTTTTGTTCACGCTTGTAAAATTATTTGAATAAAACGTTCGATGGGAGATAATTTATCACTTTTTCGATCCTATCGAACTATTTTACGAAAAAGGAATTGACAGAGTTCTCTTTTAAGTGTTTTTACAGACTCTGTAAACCTAAAAGTTTGCAATGTTATGGAGTATAATTTAATGTGATCATAACTTATGTTGTTATATATAAAAGGGAATTAAAGTTTTGCTCTAAATGTCAAATTTTGTAAAAGACTATTTATATTTTCTAATATAAACAGTTTTTCTTATTGAAGAAAAATGAAATTCAATTTTTAATAACTTATATTCTTTATATATTTACAATTTTTAATATATTTAAAAATAACATAATAAAAGACATGAATCTAAATAACATAAGATAATGGATAGTTCCATGCTTAAAATAGAAGTCAAAGCGAATTATTTTTTACAATAATAAAATCACTCCATTTGTTCATCATCGAATTAATGAAGTATAATGTTTTAATTGGATGTTGTGCAATAATTGTGATACTTAATTTTTTTTATAAAAATCAATGAACAATATAATCACTCCATTTGCTTATCATCGAATTACTGAAGTATAATGTTTTAATTGGATGTTTTGCAATAATTGTGATACTTACCCTTTTTTTTTTTATAAAAATCAATGAATGTTAATATTTATATTCAATCATTCAAAGAAGGTAAAACAATTAGATTGTTTGAAGCAAATCTTACATTACGCATCATAAAAACTAGCAAGAGTGTAATATAGATCATATCATATAGTAATTTTAATTTTATTATTTTTATTTTCCAAATTTAAAACATAGTTATCGTTTTATATTATACACCAAAACCGTTATAGATGTTTTTGGAGGAGGCTTTCCATAAAAGAAACCATGTCTTATTCTAATTTATTAGCATTAGATGTGTCTACATAAAAACTAGCCTATTTATAATTGAACAAAAGAACATTATATCACTAAGTATCATACTAAAACAACAAAAGTAAGCTAAGTAGTAAAATATCATTCCAAATTCAAAAGTAAAATAAGTAGTAAGAGATCATTCCAAATTTAGACAGAGGGGATAGGACAATGTCTTTTAGGGTTAGGTTGTTGGCTTATGTATTTCCCTTTCTTCTTCCAGAGCTGTGGCCAAAGGCTAGGGGTATTATTCAATGCAAATTGGGTTGACATGTATTCCAATAGAGTCACGAGGGCCCTCTTTAGGTATGTTTCTCCAACTTCCTCATTAACTTGAGAGACAACAATTTTGATACCAAACACAACCTTCCAAACTATTTCAAATTTCCCTTCTAACAATTCAAATCTATGTCAAATATCTTATTATGGAATACTTTGCTCCTCCAATACTTGGGCTATCATGGATTTCACCAACCAATAGGTTTTATCTTCCTCTTGGACATGTTCCCTAGACATGAGGCTTTATCCTTTATCTTTGATCTTGCCTTCAATTTCTTCCAGTTCAACCTTGATCGAGTCAGGGAACCTCAAATGGATTTCTCCATAGGAAACCATCTCCATGGATTTCATCATAAGATTACCTAAATCAACCAAGCATAATGATTCTATTATGTTAGTTGTGGACAAGTTGAGCAAGGATGCTCACTTTATTCCCATAAAGTCAACTTGCAAGGCAATAGATATTGCAAATATTTTCATGAAAGAAATATTTAGACTGCATGGAATGCCTAAGGAAATCATATCAGACAGAGATACAAAATTTACTTCAAAATTTTGGAAAACTCTATTTGTTGGTTTTGCAACTAAATTGCTATTTAGTACAACCTATCACCCTCAAATTGATGGACAACCAAAGAGGTTAAACCAAGTGTTATAGGACATGTTAAGGATGCATATTGTCAATATGCAGCCTTGGACAATTGTTTTGGTTTCTCGAAAGGAAAAAATTAAAGTCTTTTCAGTCTTTTAAGTAATCACTTATACATAAAATAGTGGCGTTCAAAAAATTGAAAAAGAACGAATAGTGGAATCATATTGTCCATGATTGTTTGGTATTACATTCAAAAGAAAAGGGATTGTACGTCGTAGTTCACATTGTTCCAGAAGAATACTTTCTCCCTACTGTAGGTAGAATTCATTGAACAAAAGTCTGTATCATTCATTTCTATTTGCATGATTATTGGGTCAAATTCTTACACAACATTGGTTTCATTCCCGTCTCCCTCTTGAGTAACGACAACCTTTAATAATATTACGAAACTCTAAAATTCAACTAGTAACTTTTTCTAGGGCTCTTTTACACCAACATTAGCTAGGCTAGGGATTTGGAATAGGCAGTGAGACACACTCTCCAAATCACAAAACACACAATAGTATCTTATGATAGGGAGTGTCCAAATCCATTTGCAACATTTTGTCCTCGGAAGCCCTTCTCACACAAGGGTCAAACCTGAGGTTGTATTGAGATTAGAAGGGTTACTCACCCTGCTTAGTTGATTGTAGTGTAGAGATTGCACGTATTATGGGGGCCGCTTGAAGGTATACCCACAATGATGACTGAAAACCTTTCAAGTTGATTTCAGGCTTGATACCCTGCCCTTGCGTGTGGATCGGACTGTCGACTGTTTCCCCAGGAATCACTGTTGTTTGTGGTAACTTTAGTAGCCTATCTTCTTAGGATATTACATAAGGTGACTGTGGAGGGGAAAGTCTCCACGGTATCTGGAATCGTCGTTGGCCAGACTCATTTGGACTCTTTGGAGGATATACCCACGATTATGTGTGGGAGCTTGACCAGGGTGTAAGTCCGTTAAGAAGGTCGTCAACGTAACTTTTCCACCCTAGCCCAACCCCTTCCTGTCTCGACGTTGGATTTCATCACAAACTAGTGACTTCGGAATAGGAAGGTCTTATTTGCTTGGTTTGATTCCTAGATTTTACTAGCGAGTGCTGTTTATTTACGTAGTTGGCCATAGATTTTTTCCATAGATTTTTTGGTTTCGCCAACATAGACCCTCCTCGTTGTTCATGCAGGGTACAGGGACTTCCACAGGAAAACATGGAAGATTATACCCCTATAGCCCCTCACACATTAGAGGGATCTCCTCAATAGAGTGAAGTCTAGGATACCAACGTAACACAAGAGGAAGGTTCAGCCTCTTTGGAAAGTTTTCGAATTATTTCCGATTCTATGGAAGCTTTCCGCATCCCTCCTGGATATGAAAGACGTTTTCTCCGAATGAATTCTGTCGGGGAACTTGATGTTGTTTCTTCTGGAACTCTAACCGAACCTTTTGGAGCTGGCGATCCTTTCTAGACTATTGACATAGTTAGAAGCCCACCTTGTTCGGTACAAGACCTTTATGTCTTAGGGGAAGGAGCATATATACCCGCCATCTCTGAGCTACTCCAGATGTCTGCCGTCCTCACAGTATCCCTAGGTCATTTTTCCAGTACAACTTCCTATCTCTTTGCTAGCTCAGAAGCCCAGTCAGTTAGCCCTAGTTCAACCGTCCCTTTTCAAATGGCCCACTATACGATTCTTCCTCGTGCTATGACTATTCCCTCCGGGAATATAGTGTTCAACCATGCTCCCATTGGTACACCAGGTTCCTCTAAACCTACTCCTTCTCTTCCTCTTGGGTATCATGCTTTGAATCATTTTGCTGCTATCCATACCCAAATTCCATCCGGAGTACCAGTTGGGCATAATACCTCTGCTAGTTATGTTCCCACACCTTCCCAAGTCCTCTCCAGAGGGTCTTATCCACCTCTTCATGGAGGATCTGGCCCTAGTGGCTCCAATCCGATTGTTATTACTCATCATGTACTCACTTCTGGTTACCAGGTTCCCGCTGGGTGGCAATCTTATGTCGGGGGGAAACCTCAATCCGGGGGTCACGCTCAAATTGGGGCACCTCTTCCTTATAGAGGACAATCTCAGGTTGGAACTTATAATTCACAATCTGGATCGAACACATCAAACTTGTTAGCTCACCTTTGGAACCTTCAAGCAAACCCACAACCCTCTGGGGGACAACCTTCTCAAACCAGTGTTTTGGTACCCCCAAACTACGGTCAAACATATCCAGGTTATTTGAATCCCACATGGGGCCCGAATGTTCAGTCCAGTACTCCTTTCCAAGGGAACATCCCTAACCAACCCAACCCCATGGGTTATGTGCCTCCACACTAACAACCAACTCTGCTCGGATCTTCGCATAATATGCAAATTGCTTACAGTCCTACTAGTATACCGACGAGACTTCCTCCCCAAAGTCACTAGTACCCTCATGTGAATAGACAATTACCCTTTTTGGCCACTTTGGACATCCCCGATCTGTCTAGAATTTTGAATGATCCTATTCGTCACTCTCTTCATTGGCCTGTCATACCGACCAAACTCCCATCCCACATTCTTAAGTTCGATGGTAAACCAAGAGAGGATCCGAACAATAATGTCATGACTTTCCACCTTTGGTGTTCATCCAAATATTTTATGGATGAATCCATTCAATTACGTCTTTTCCAACGAACTCTCATGGGTTCAACCGCGAAGTGGTGTATAGAGTTACCGTGAGGATTCTTCACCGATTTCAATACCCTAGCTATGGATTTCCTCACTCACTACTAGTTGCCAATCTGTTATGAAACGAGGATCGAGATTTTGAGTTCTTTCAAGCATAGTAAAGCCACTCATATCTCCGATCACATTCATGAGTTGAGACAAAGACAATATCTAATCAAACTCGATCTTCCCGATCAGTTATTGGAAAAATGGTTCACGAAATCCTTCGTGAATGACATATCTAAAGAAATTTCTATGGGTGGAGTTGTCACAGAAGAACATGCGATCAATCGTGCCCAGTATCTCGATCTTGTTTATTCACAAATGGGTACTCTTTACGATCTGCTCCCTGATGCACCTCGTCCTTCTACCACGACCACCTCAACAACCCCAACAACTTCTCATGCCACTGATGGTGTGATAGGTACTTTCCATGGTCAACCTCAATCTGCATAGACCTCTCACACCACGCCCAAATCCCATGCTTCTAATGTTCAAACTGCTATGACGCCCACCCCTCCCACCAATAAAACTTTAGAAGTGAATGCCGTTCAATTGAGTCCTATCGGTAAGAATAAATCTAAAAAAGAGAAGGGTAGGAATAAGGAGGATAAAAATAACAATCCACAACCCGACAAGACCAAGTCACATCCTGTCGATGATAAGGATAAACACAAACCTCGCTGTCCTTACCTTATCTGTGGTGATGATCACTACATGAAGGATTGTCCGAGACGTGTTGAGGTCACGAAGTTCCTCCAAGGGACCCCAAAACCTCCTACTCTCGTCGTCTTGTCTCAACCCTTTCCTTCTCAACAACAAACTCAGTTGGTCATCCATGATAAACCTTTTTCCTTCACTACCTCCTATGTATTTATGTGTAACCACGATTCAAAGAATAATGACATCATACTTACGACTCATGCCAAAGATTACTCTTCCTCCAAGGAGAAAGTTGACGATATGCCACCTCTGTTGGTTCAAAAATCTCCCTCGGCTCCACCTTCCAATGGTCCTATTCATCTCAAATGATCGAACCCCGATACAGTCCTTCGCCCTCCTCCCAAGGGCGTGGTTCAAAATTCTGCTTTCAATCCTCATGCCTGTGCTGCCCAGAACTACTGTATAGTAGAAGATCTAGCACAAGAACTGTCTGCGATGTCAACCCTCGAAGTCCTTCAGAGTTGTCCTACACAACACAAGGAACTGTTGAAATCTATCGGTGGAATCGACCCTACGGATACAAATTTAATAATATTTGACTTGGAATATCACATTCCAAGGTTACCCCCTCATCTCACATTTCAAATCCAAGTTGTTGTCTCCGACAAGAACAGTTATTGATGAGGATTCCTTGACGTGTGTCATGTCTATTGCCTGCTGGAAAACCATCGGCTCTCCTCCCTTAACTGAATCACACAACACACTCAAAGCCTTTAATGGATCTGGATTTAAACCTTACAGTGTCCTCCCATTGTTGCCTATTATGTTAGAAGGAAAAATGGTCAACGTTGAAGTTGAGGTCTTTGACACTCCTCTCGATTACAACCTTTTACTTGGATGTAGCTGGATCGATTCCATGCATGCAGTTGTGTCTACTCTTTTCCGCATCGTGCACTTTCCACATAAGGTAAAAGTAGTTACAGTAGACCAAATGGCCTTCTTTAACTTTGATACACGTACCAACAACGTACCTTTCATTGCAAAGACACCCCATGGGTATAAGAATGTCGATGTGGGTCTACTAAAAGATTAATCTCTGATGGGTACGTTTCCAATCCCACCACCCGACGTTCCAACTCCTTTGGTTTCCTCGATTTATGATATCCACCTCTGTCCGTGAAACTCCCATGTCTTATGACCCATGGATAATACCCTCACCCAGTGATTATATTCGCTACAGCGACCAGATGCCTTTAAGTCCGGTTGAATCCGCCTTCCAAGCCATTCAATCGACTAACCCTTTTACTCCCTCTCTCGGTGATTCATCTCCTGATCCGTTCCATGTCACTTTTCCCAAAGACGATATGATTATGTCGGTTATGTCGATGGAAGATACCCCTCGGGATGATTGACATCATCGTTCCATTCTCTTCCTCGAACAACACACTCGAGAGTTACCAACGGATCTCGACCCCATTGATCGTTGTCGTTATTGCTTCGGTTCCTGACTCCACACATGCTGTGTTATATGAAGGGAACTTAAGTAACATTTCACCCACCATCCCCCTTGACATATCTATCAAACCTGGAGTTGTTGAAAATGTCCATATCGAAGCTTCCTGTTCCACCAAGGAGGTTGTCACATATAAGTCACTTTTCCAAGAATTTCGTGACATCTTCGCGTGGAGCTACGAAGAAATGCCCGACATAGACCCTGATATTGTTGTACACGAAATCAAGACGTACCCAAGTGCCAAACCTGTCTGAAAAAGACTTCGTTCGGTCCACCCCTGTAAAGTGGCTTCTATTAATCTTGAAGTAGAAAAACTTCTTAAAGTTGACTTTATTTTTCCAGTGGCTTTGACTGATTGGGTATCCAATCTAGTTCTGGTTAGCAAGAAACACGGTACGATTCGTGTCTATGTTGATTATAGGGATATCAACAAAGATTGTCCTAAGGACAACTTTCCTACCCCCTTCGTTGACCAAATCGTCGACGATTGCGCTGGAAGTGAAATCTTCTCTTTGATGGAAGGTTTCTCTAGATATAATTAGATCAACATATTACCCGTGGATCAACACAAAACCTCTTTTATTTGTCCTTGGGGAACTTTTGCCTACCGGAAACTTCCCTTCGGTTTAAAGAATGCCGGTGCAATGTTTCAACGTGCTATGTCTTATGATTTCCATGATATTAAGCACATTGTAAAACCATATTTAGATGACCTACCAGCAATTTCCATGCATCTTAGTGATCATTCGGCCCACCTCCGAGCCATTTTCCTTCACTGTCGGTTCTATCGTATACGCTTAAACCCACACAAATGTGTCTTTTGCGTGGAGTCCGACCGAATATTAGGATTTCTTGTGTCACGTTAAGGGATCATGGTAGATCCTTTGAAGGTTGAGGTGATTCTCAATCTCCCTCCTCCTTCTTCACTTCACCAGCTACAAAGTTTGCAAGGGAAGACAAACTTTCTACGCCATTTTATCCCAAACTACGTTGAGTTAACACTCGGATTTACTCGACTATTAAATAAAGGCTCTGAATTTGTATGGGACACCACTGTCAACAAAGCCTTCGACGCTTTGAAATTGACTTTAACTCGTACCTGACTACTTTTCCCGCCCTATTATAGACGATATTATTTCCTTTATCTCGCTACTTCGGATTCGACCATCGCCATGGTTCTGGTCCAAGAAGACAATTTACACGACGAACATGTCATTTATTATTTGAGTCGGAGTCTCACGACTACTAAAGCCAAGTATTTATATTTTGAAAAACATGCCTTGTCAACTATCCAAGTTGTCCAACGATTTTGTCACTATATCTTACTCCGCAAGACCACCGTAATTTCCGATTGCAACCCCATGCAAAACATTCTTACCCACCAATTTCTCGGGGGAAAATACTCCAAATGGATAGTCATCCTCCAGGAGTTTGACTTAGAATTCGAACGTGCTAAGTCTAAGAAATCCTCAGTGTTCACTGAACTGAATGCAACCTTCCATGCACTCAGACATAAAACATGGTAGATGACTCTTTACCCGATGTGTCTCTTTTTCTGATCAGTTCTGACGACCTTTGGTATGGGGATATAATTGTCTATCTCCAAACTCAGACTTTCCAACGCAATTTATCTAGCACTGACCGTCATCGAATACTCTATCAAGCCCGTCAGTACATCATCCTCAGTGCCACTCTTTATCACCGTGAGGTTGACTCTATTTTTCGACGCTGTCTCACCTATGATGAAGATGCGAAAGCTTTAATTGACTTCCACTCTGGAGCATGTGGTGGTCACATGTATGGGTATGTTACTGCCCAGAAGATCTTACATGCCGAGTATTTTTGGCCTTCTTTATTTAAAGATTGTATTACTGCCATTCAAAAATGCCATGCTTGCCAAACATACAACAATAAGATAAGATCTCTTCCCGCTCCCTTACACTCTGTAGTTTCCGTTGGACCTTTCGCTAAATGGGGTATCGATTTCATGACCTGTAACCCTCACTCAGCTGGGGGGCATGTTTACATTATTGTAGCCATGTATTATTTCACGAAATGGGCCGAGGCGATGCCTACATTCGACAACACTGGAAAAATTGCAGCACTTTTCATTTTCAATCACATCATCACACGATTTGGAATCCCACAGTCTATTGTCACTAATCACGGTATCCACTTTTGAAACTTCATGATGTCTGAGATTACAAAAAAGTTGGGTCTTCAACATGAAAACTCAACCCCCTACTATCCGCAAGCCAATGGCCAAGTCAAAGCGATCAACAAGGTTCTTATCACCATGCTTCAACGGATTATAGGAATTCACAAAACAATATGGCACACAATGTTGTTCTCAAAATTATGGGCCTATCAGATGTCCATGAAGTCTTCCATGGGGTTTACACCTTTCCAATTAATGTATGGTATAGAAGTTATCCTATCGATTGAATGTGAAATTCCATCGTTAAAACTAGTTGTTGAACTTATCCCAAACACCTCTGCTGAAGAAGAACGTTTGTCCTATCTGATGCAATTGGACGAAGCCCGTCGTGATGCCACCCTAGTTATTGAAACCCAGAAGAAACACTTCAAAGCCCAATACGAAAAAACATGTCAAACCACGTGTTTTCTTTGAGGGAGATCTAGTTCTCCTCTATGAACAAGATCATTATTTGCTAGGAGCCGCAAAATTCGAGGCCATGTGGCGAGGCCCTTATATCATCAAACGAGTGTTGGAGAAGGGAGCTTAAGAGTTAGTATATTATGATGGAATTCCTTTGAGTGAATTCAGAAATGGGCTTTACTTGAAGAAGTACTATGCTTAGACTATCTCGGCATGAGTACTTGTATTTTACTGTTGTTGATTAAGGTTGGTTGTCATTGATGTCAACCCTTGAAGAAAGCCCTGTAGCACAAAGGCTTGGGTAATGGACATGTAAATATGACTCATTATTTTTTTGTCATGGTTGATAATAAGTAAATATGGATGAACTCCAAAGTGGTCCCCTTATGGTGAAAGCCCTCATGGGAAGACGCTTTGTGGAGGAAGAGAACCCATGCTTAATTGTGGAATAACGAGATGAATGCAAGTAATTTTGTCAGGGAAAATATCCTAGATGGATATTTCTTGTTATTTCATTTCCGATGGTATGTGGAACGTCACATAATTCCTCACGGTTAGAGAGTTGTGTCCATGAGAAGTTGGAGACCCCAGGTTTGGGTAATGGACCCAAGTTTGTTTGATGGGTAATGGTATGAGTTATGATATATTTTTAATAATACTATTATATATGGATATTACATGTCATGCCATTTCTGGTGGTATGTAGAACATCACATAACTCTTCACGGTTTGAGAGTTATGGCCTTACGAAGTTGGAGGACCCTCATATGTCATCTAGA